>CM076569.1:402000329-402184349 GCA_034641835.2 Pinus albicaulis | reverse complement strand
TCTGGAGCCTCTCAACAGTATGACCACCCTTCACCTATTGCATAGCCAACTAGAGCCATGTTTCCTTACTTCCTACCCTTGGCACCGAGTGAACAAGGAGTAGTTGATTATCATATGCCTATGGGAGATTATTTCAGAGAGTGGAAGACCATGGGAGATGACTTCAAAGAAACACTAAATTTCAGAGATTATTTCCAGCTCAAGCAGAATGAGAAGGGAACGAGCTATGGAGGCCATGGAAGGAAAAGCTTTAAATTGTAGAATACCATTGGGAGGATGTTCTTCCCCATGTACAATGGTAGTACCAAGTGCACATATCATGCTTGGGTGGAGAAGTCAGACACATATGTCCACCTCAATAGGATGATAGAGGTGGAGGCCCTTAATATATCCACTTTTCATTTGGAGGGAAAGGAACACAACAGGTGGTTTCATGGCTTGTCCACTCTGGGGCATGCCAGCCTGAACTCCTATGAGGATTTCACGTGGAAAGTAGAGGAGTGTTTTTGATCAGAGGGATTTGAAGGCTCACTTCAGGGAGATGACCTAGCTCAGGTAGACAAGACATCCAAATAATTATATTTCATAGTTCTTAAGGGTTTTGGTCATTGTTCCTAATTTTTCAGATTCTAGGAGGGTGTACACATTTGTAGAGTGGTTGATGGATCTGATGATATCCATCATTAGGTATAATTGGAGGGGTTAATTATCGCCTTTTTAGCCTTATTAAGTTTCTCTTTCTCACATTTAAATTATATCATTGCCTTATGTTGCTAGTGTAGATGGTGATTAAGGCTTGTCATACTTAAAATTCCTAATATGGGCTAAATGTAGGATAATCAAAAAGATATTGCAGTTTTGATGAAGATTTTGCAATTAAAGCTCAGAGTAGATAGAAAGGAGAGATTATAGGGGGATTTTCCACCTCCTTAACTCCCAAAGGCAACCAAGGGATCCTCGAGATTCCCTCCAACAACTCAAAATCAAAGGCAGCCAAGCAAGTGGGAGATCAAGTGCACCAAAGCTCCACTTCTATTGCAGTCAAAGAGGACACATCACCTAATTTTTGGGGAGCTGTTGGTAGCTACCCTCTAGGTTAAATAGGGTTGAGGAAGAGCTCATTAGGATTCAGACTTTGAAGGAAGCTAATAGACTCTTAGCTCTTCTAATAGGTTTTTGAGGCTTTTATGATTATGTAATGAGACTATTTTCTACAATAAGATGAGTATTCAAATTGTCCTTCACTTATTTAGTTTAAGAGGGCTAGGCTTGTGGGTTAGGGCCCAATCGATTGACCTTAGTCTCTCTTGTGTATTCATGCTTATTTTTATGTCGTTGTAGCTAGTTCGCTTTATGATTTTTAGCTAGTTTTCTTACATTTCAACTCATTGATTTTAGTTTACTTCCATTTGTCTTTGTTATAGTTAAGCTTGCATAAATTTTGGTAGAATAACTTATAAACTCATAAAGTTGTGTGTCAAGCCTCCCTCTCTCATCTCTTTCATTGGAGCTTGAGGAGGGCAGATATTTACCACATGAAAAATTTTCTTTTTAGTTTATGATTTCTTGGAAATAATAGTTAGGTTGTTGTAGTGTCGTGAACATGTCTAAAATACTGAGTTACATTTATGTTTGAATGTTTAAGTAGGTTTTCTTTCCAAATTCAACTCAAATTTTCCATTTCCTTCATCATAGATTTACCAATGTTTTTTGAATGAACAAGTAGTTTTCTTCTAGGTTAAAGTAGCACAACTAAGGAGGACTTCACCAGCACCCTTAGCTTCATTTCTCACCCATCAACAACCTTCTTTCCATCAAATCACCTTCAACCATGTTTCTAATATTTTCACCTTCACGCCATGAACAAGCCTAGAAGTGCAAGACGAGCTTCTAAAGAGTTTCTAAGATTGGAAAATGGGTTGGCCACCTTCCATCATCCAAGCACACCTTCATTCCACCTCCCTTATGCTTTTATCCATCATTTTTGGCCTCATAGTTTCCTCAGACTATTTCCTGTATCGATTCAGAACTTTCCTGTAGCACTATAGGAAACCTGTAGTATAACTAGTAGTAGCACTAGTGGGCCTCTCCTTAATCCTAGTAACATCATCAACCTCATATATACCTGCTAAAATCATCAAGACACCTTCAGCCCTACATCCATGAGTTCAAAACCTTCCTAATCCACCTTAGCACCTTCTCCTCCTTACTGCAAAACAATGTATTTACAAGCATAATTAGGTCATGATTAGATGCATGAGTAAAAGCATGATAGTTAAAGCATGAAGTAGACATAATGTGTTTAGCCATTTGGCCCAGAAATGTGTGAGTAGATTAGCTTTCTTTCTTCAATTTCAATTCATCCTTTTACTTCATGACGATACCTAGTTTGCTTCTATTTCTTGCCATAGTTTAAATTGTAGATTTCTTTGCTTGCATAATAGATAAATTTATTTTATTTCTTCAGAATATGGTTAATAGAGTAATGGTTTTGAGTCACTGGTAGTCCTAGGTATAAATCAGAAGTGTGACAAACTTCACTCAGAAACCATAGAAATAGCACCCTTTCGTAGGACACAGAAAATGATGTTATGTGTATAATGAATCTACTGTGTATATAGCACTGTCACCTTCAATTTTGTACAAACCCTGAGTTGATAAATAAAGCAGAGTAGCCTCTGGGAGTTGCAACATTCTTGGTGCAATACCAGGTTTCACCACTTTTTTGCATTGTTGTCGGGGAGGCATCTAGTAGATGCTTTGATTTTTTTCTAGCATTATTTTTTTTCTTTAATTTTACATGTTGTTTCAAAATTATTGAAAAAATACAAAAAAAATCTAATTTCATGCCTCGTAGGAGTAGGGATACTCAAGGAATTTTTTTACCAAAAACCTCGACATCCCCACATAGTCACCCTTCACTCTTCTTCAATGACTATAAGGTTGAACGCACCATAGGTGAGCCTTTGGAATATTTTGAAGAACCTATTAGAGAAGAAGAAGAAATTGTTTCACTAGATGAACTTGCTTCACCTATTCAATACATGGATGAGACTGAATTCAATGGATTCTTTCCCATTATAGAGATAGATGGGGAAACTAAAATGAAGAACATCAACCCCTCAGCCCTTCCACATTTCCATGGACTTACCTCTCAGGACCCTGACACATTCGTGTTTGAATTTTTTGTTGTTTGTACGACCTACGACTATGCCTCAGAAGATAAAAAGCTTAAGCTATTACCATCTACCCTTATGGATGAAACCTTGTGTTGGTTCATGGGTCTACCTAGGAACAACATCACTACCTGGGCACAAATGCAAGTGACCTTCAACAACAAGTACAAGGACTACTATAGGTCTACCAAAAATAAAGAGGAAATATTCAGGATGACTCTACGACCTGATGAATCCCCAGAGGATTACGAAGAGAGGTTCCAGTTAAATTATAAAAGAGCCAACTGCACCGTTCATCCTGGATCGCTTAAACTAGTACTTCTCTGAGGGATCAGGGAGGAGGTGATATAAACCCTTAATAATATTTATGTGAGAGATATCTGTGAGTTGCTGCTCCCGGAAGGGTAAAAGTATCTTCGGGGGCCTATGACGGATAGGAAGAAAAGGAAGGCTTATTAAAGTATGACCAATACCCCTTCCTCTTCCACCTCCATAAAGCATGAGATTGGAAATATGTTGGAGGACTTCAAGAGTGAGATGTTGCACACCTTTGCATTGCAAATGGACACAATGCAGATCAAGTGGAATCAAGAGGAAGCATAAAGAGCCTTGGCTATATTCTGCCCTCGATGCACTAGAAAACACCCTTAGAATGAATTTCTATTAAATTTCATATAGGTTTTCTTAGTATGTGAGGATAATCATGCCACAGATAAGTGTCCCTCCTTACTTGGGCTCAAAGTTGCATATCAAGGTGGGGAAGTAGGACTGGAGCAACTTTGTTTCATCAACCAAAGAAGAACTCAAGGCCCTCATTCATATGAGCAGGGTATGAAAGGTGCACCTTATTCCTATTATCACAATAATCAGAATGCACCTATGCCATATTGGTACACCCCCACTCCTCCATCCTAGCCTACACCTGCTACATGGCCTTACAACCTTCCATATCATCCTCAGTAAGTGAACCAACCATTTCAGCAGTATATTCCTCAACCACCTCAGTGGAACAACCCATCACAAGGGTGGGGGCCTCAACATAGTCAACCACCTAATATAATGCCTCTACCAAAACCTCACCCTCAAATTACTCATTTTTCTCCACCCAAGCCGCCCCAGATAACTGCATATCCTAATCTGAATCTGAGCAACAGACAAGCACAATAGGTTTACAGTGGAGAGACTTCCTATCCAACTTATGTTGTGTATATACAGAAGATTAATCTTAGGTCGGGAAGAGTACTCCGAGACAACCATCCTCCATCTCCACTTGCAGAGGTTGAGGAGGAAAATGGATAAAGTAACACTTAGATCCAACAACCTCCTTTTCCTAAGCGCTTGATCCACTCTAGTCAACACACCCCAAAGGAGACCAAACTTTTGGGAGAACAGAAAAATTTGTGGGTAAAAATACCCCTTCTTTAGGCCATTAAGGATTCCCCTATTTACAGTAGGCTCATCAAGGAAAAGTGCTTCAAGAAACATGGTGTTGAGTCATAGAAAATGTATGTTTTTATCCTCATATTAGCTTGATTAGTCATTTACCTTTATGTATTTATCTTCGTTTTTGTGAAGAATCTAGAAGAAAAGACTGTGAAAGTTGAATAAAATAAATTGAAAACAAATTGTATGATTTTAGCATAAAAAATAACTTTTTCTTGTCTTTATGTGCAGAAATTAGAATTGGACAATTGTTGTTCCATCGATTGAACAACAACAGCCAAACAATGAAAGAAGATCACTTCTTGATCGCATGGGCTAGTGAAAGAAAAGGAGAATCAGGCTAATTCTATGGTGTAAATCCGATTATTCGTTGTGAAATCCTTAGGATCTCCTGATCCTGAGGATTCAATCTCATCTATTAGTTTATCATTACTTTATATAAAGCTGATAGGTGAAAAATAAAAGAGTTGTTAATTTATGAGTTTTAATTTTCGTTTGGACATTATTACTTGTATTGAAGATAGGGTATTTTCACTACGATGATGTTGTATCTTTACTACTATGATTAATGAGAAAATAATGCTTTCTTCATAATCGTGTTCTGAGTATTCTCAGCAGTAGATTCTGGAGGCTTCGGGCCTGGTTGCTAGGAGTTTTGTTGCTTCTTTTGTGCCATAATCATTTCTTTTGTTCTGTGATTATTAACTACTATATCTTATAGAATTGAGTTATTACGATTGTTGTGTGATGTTAGAATTCATTTTTGTAATTTATCTTTACCTTTTGAGATAAATCTTAGATGATGTTACTTTTACAATTGCATATTGTTATTTAAAGAATTGTTCAGATTAGTTCAAGCATTACATTTAATTATTGTTATTTTTTAGTGATGCTATCATAGATATCGAGTGATAAATTACTGTCATCCTTAATTAAATGCTTGCATAGTGGATTGTTGTTCATTTACTGTAATTTCTCTTTTTAGTAGATAAATTATTGTTAGTATAAGGCATTAATTATTTAAGTGTGATTCCTTCAATTCCTATGTTTGGATTCAATTTCTTTATGAATCAGCTGAGATTATATCAAGATTTATGGTTTGAAAATGCTTTAAGGCTTGCTTTTGAATTATTCTAGATTGAAATTCGAGAATTAGATTTTAGTTATTGCAATGATTTAGAATCATCTTATTTAGAGGTAGCCTTTGATTTCACTTTGCATAGACAGTGCCAACACTCTTGAAATGAACATGTGTATCCTTGGCTGATAATTAATGTAGGTATTAAGATTGATTTTCATAGTCATCTTAGTGCACCAAAATTTTAGCACCGTTGTTGGGCAGAGTGTTAAGATGTGATTTCTTTTTTTGAATTTTATTGCTGTGAAAGACTTGGGTATTTAAAATGAGAGTTAAGAACCTATGTACCAGCAAGTAAAATGCTTTATCAAAAGCCTGATTTTCAGTAGATGGATAAAGATCAGATAGGAATAGATGTTTTATGAATGAAAAAAATAGAAATAGATCCAAATCCACCACCTAAATCCACCAAAGCCAAGGTATCAATGACCCTTGGAAGATCGACCTTTATAGATGAAATCATAAGAAAAGCATAATCTTAGGTGTCAGTAGGACCCTGTACCATATCTGGAAAAAGCCCTACTGTAATCCCTCAAGCAACAGAATCACCATGTGCACCTCACGTCGAGATCCATAGCAAAACCAAAGGGTTTGAAGAGAACTTTTAGGCTATAGAAAATTTGCATTCCGACCCTTCACAAGAGGGAAATTTGTGCAACCTACAAGAAGGAGAGGGAAGAACTATTGGTGGTGTAGGAGCAAATATACAGTCACTAGAACCTAGATATCCTGAGATCTTGGTTGAAGAAAAGACACCTGATATCCCAAATCAAGGTAGTGTTGTAAGACCCCTTTCAAATCTCTCTACCAGTCCTGTCCAAATTAAATTTCTAGAACAAGAGATTCCTAAAATTTATTGGCACATCTCTCACCAGATGGTGCATAATCAGCCTTAGGGACAAACATCGACGTTGGAGTATCCTATCGTCCACCCAGTTGCTAATGTGCCTACGAAATCCATTCCTTTGCAGAACATCCCTACTTTCCATGGTTTAACCTCGAAAGATCCAAATGCTTTCCTATTTGAATTTGATGTTTTATGTAGGGGATATGACTATACCACCAATCCCCAGAAACTAAAATTGTTTCCCTCTACATTAAAGGGAGCAAATTTGCGATGGTTTATGGGGCTTGGTAGAGGAACTATTAACTCTTGGGATCAAATGAAAGCTTCCTTTCTCACTAAATATCAACATTATTGTAGGACTAGATATTTGAAAGATGAAACCTTTAATAAGACCACAAAAGATAATGAAACTCTAGAAGAGTATGTTGAATGGTTTTAATACAACTTACAAAGGTCACCTTATGCTGCATTATCTAAAGATGTTTTAAAAGAAACTGTGATAAAAGGCATGAAGGATGAATGGATATGAACATTAAATTTAATGGGAAAAGGAGATATTTATCAGGAAAATTATGATGACATTATTTAGCTGTGTATCAGGTGCTTTCAAGGCAATACGCGCATCAGGCTAACTGGACAATATAATATTACCAGAAATAATAAAGCTTTGGGTGGCAACGTAACTCAGACAGAAATCAAAAATCACTTAGAATATTTTAAAATCGATATCCTGGGCACCCTCCCAACGCAGTTGGACATCCTGCAAGCCAAAGAGAAACAAGTCCTAGCATAACAAAATTTATCCATCTTCTTCCCATGATGCCAGAAGAAGCAGTGTTAGAGGGAGTGTTCATTGGACATGGTCTAGACGTGTTCTATCTACACAAAGGATCATGCCACCGAGAAGTGCCCATCACTTCCAGGATTAAAAGAAATTTTTAAAGAGGCAAAATAAGAGATAGAACCAATATATTTAATGAACCAACGTCGACATTGGCAAGCCTAACCCACATGTATGTCACGAGATCCATCATTGTTCTTTTCTTCTCCACCATTTAATCAACAATAGAATTATGGAAAAACATGGCAAGGCCAATCACCTTTCTATACTTGACAGTCCCAATCATTTCTACTCCTTTCTGGAAAAACAATCTATGCCCTTCCTAGTGGCCTGCCTCCACTTCACAACATCCAAACTGGTCTTCAAATTGGTAGAAACCTCTGGGGATAACCAATTCACCTATTGGGATGGGTCCTCAACCTCAACCAACATTACCAAATCCGTATTCATTGCAGAAAAATCTTCAGCCCCTTATGCGTCCACAACTGCCAACTCAACCAAACCCAAATCCCAATAATAGACCGGTTCAGCTGATACAGATTGTTGAAAATTCAGATCCTAAAATGAAACAAATGGAATGCAACAAACTTGGGTTGAGATCAGGACACATTATTACCCCTGAGGAAATTAAAAACCAGTAAAAAGATGAGATAGAAACACCAGCCATAACTAAACCTTTGACTATGGCTAACACATAAATAAAATAGGGAGGAGACACAATCAAGTAGCAACATCCTAAAAAACTTATAATCACTTCTCCTTCGCTCCTTGAAAGATTAGTGATATCCAAACCCATTGTTTATCCACAATTTGGTCTCTTAGGGGAACTCAAAAATTTATGTATTAAAATTCCTCTCCTCCAGGCTATTCAAGATATTCTTATTTATACTAAAATTATTAAAGAACTATGTGTGAAAAAATCTACGAGTACACCAAAAAATTCACTAACCGTCCATGTCGTAGGGAATTTATCTGATCTTCTTTTAGGAGGGAAACACTTGTAAAATATGAAGATTGAAGTAATCCGATAGTTACAGTTCAAATATATGGCCGCTCTTTTCTGAACACACTATTTGACTTAGGAGTAGCCATTAACATTTTAACGGTTGAAACCTATGAGGCACTTGGTATCACAGCTCTAGAACCGACCACTACCTTGCTAGAACTTGTTGATCATTCGGTCGTTAGACCCGAGGGAACTTTATAGGACATTGTTTTTTTTGTTGACTCATGGGAATACCCAGTGGATTTTCTATTTATCAACCCGAGAAATCGATTAGATGGACACCCTTTAATTTTGGGTCAACCTTGGTTAGCAACAATCGATGCTTATATAGGTTCTCTTGCTGGTAGCATGACCATTACAAAAGGGAATGCTGTAAAAAACCTTGTTTTATATCCCCATGCTAAGTCGAGTCTTCCCATTCTAAAAAATCATAAAAATCCACCCACATACCTAGAAGAAAATATTCGTTCACCTCTTACAATAGCAGAAGCACCTGAGTTCAAGAATCAAACTGAAGATGATGTAATTAGTAATTTTATTAATCAATCAGCTACTGCGAATAATGTAGAATATCAAATGTTTAAAGCAATTCTTGACAATGAAGCCCAGGAAGACCCTTCAAAAGATGCCTATAATCAACATATACCAACAATTTTTGTTTATAACAGTAGGTATGTTGTGATTGAAATAGATAAGATTTTGAACAATAATGATAATCTGGAAAGTGACCAACAACAAAAGCTTATTCAGATTCTGCAAAATATAAAGGGGCTTTTGCCTGGGACTATCTAGACATGAAGGGTATAGACCCTCAATTATGTACACACCACATCTATACTAAAAAGGATGCTCGTCCTATATGGAAACCTCAACGGAGATTAAATCGGCATCTCAAGGATATCGTAAAGGAAGAATTGCAGAAGTTCCTGGACATGAATTTTATTTATCCTATTTCGAATAGTAAGTGGGTCTCCCGGCTGGTAGTTGTTCCCAAAAATAATGGGAAGTGGCGAATCTATGTGGAATACAAGGAATTGAATAAGGCTACGAAACAAGACCACTTCCTTCTTCCATTTATTGATCAAGTTATTGATACAATGGCAGGAAAATGATTCTTTTCCTTTCTTGATGAGTTCAACGGCTACAATCAGATCCAAATTGTCCCTGAGAACCAAGAAAAAACTACATTTACCTGCCCATGGGGTATGTTTGCATATAGAGGGTTGCCTTTTGGTTTATGCAACATCCCAACTACATTTCAGAGAGCCATACTCAATATTTTCTCTAATATGATAAATGAGGGACTTGAATTTTACATGGATGACTTCACCCCATATGGGAATGATTTTGACCGAGCACTATAGAATTTAGAGAAAGTTCTGGAACGATGCATCGCTACCAGGTTGTGTTTAAGTAACGAGAAATGTCACATGATGATGACAGAAGGTCTGAACCTAGGACAGTACATCTCTGTGGTTGGAATACATGTAGACCCAACAAAAATAGAGGTAATTCTCCTCCTACCTACACCCCACACCCAAACTTAGGTATGTAGCTTCCTCGGATATGTAGGATACTATCGCAAATTTATAAATATTTTTTCACGAATTGTTGCACCTTTGTATGCTTTAACAGGAAACTTTGAATTTAAATGGTCTAATAAATGTGACTTTTCTTTTACATATTTGAAGAAGTTAGTCTCGACTGCACTAGTATTGTGTGGATCCAATTTGGAGCTACGTTTTCATATCTCTACAGATGCATCAGACACGGCAATTGGTGTTATCCTTGGGCAAGAGGATAAAAATCCATATTCCATTTATTATATTACCAAAAATATCACTTCTATAGAACTCAATTATATAGTAATAGAAAAGGAATTTTTAGCTGTAATTTATGCCATAAATAAATTTAGACATTATATAACAGCCTACCAAAATTTTCTATACACTGATCATTCTGCCATTAGATACTTAGCCAATAAACCAATTACTAATGGGCGGGTGACCCGTTGGCCGTTACTTTTGCAGGAGTTTGATATTACCATTAAAGACTGTCGAGGGAAGGAAAACCCAGTTGCATACTTTCTGTCTCGGGTCCTGAAAACGAACGATCGGCTAGCCGTAAATGATTAGTTTCTAGATGAACATTTGTTTACCGTAGTAGTTAAGGCACCATGGTATGCAGATGCAGTGAACTATCTAGTGGTAGGAAAACTACCAAAGCATCTGACAGCTAAAGAAAGAAATTTTATTGTCCAGTGCAATGCCCAATTTTCTTGGATTAGTGGATACCTTTTTCACACAGGATCTGATATGCAAATATGTAGGTGCATTTGTGAAGATGATATTTACAACATATTGAAGGCTTTTCATGATGAGACTTGTGGCTGCTACTTCGCAGATCATAGAACTAGACATAAAAAACTACAAATGGGCTGTTACTGGCCCACTATCTTTGAAGACGCTAAGAAATATGTCGAGACTTGTGATAGCTGCCAGAGGATTGGCTATCCTAGTCAATCTGATGAAATGGCATTACAACCACAATTGGTAATGGAACCTTTCGAAAGGTGGGTGTTGGCCTTTTTTGGCCCATTCAATCTGCCATCAAACCAAAAGGCCTACATACTGGTTGCTACATGCTATCTAACAATGTGGGTAGAAATAATATCCTTGCCAAGAGCTACGGAAGAAACTGTAATCAATTTCCTTTTTGAGTTATTTGTGCAGTATGGTTTACCTAGGGAAGTGATAACATATGGGGGACCATAGTTTGTAATACATAAGATTACATCCACTCTATAGAACCACCATATCACACATAGAGTCACTTCTCCATATCACCCGCTGGAAAACAGGCAAGTTGAGAGCACCAACAAAGTCATTAAGGCATCTTGACCAAAACAGTTTCAACACATCGGCGAGACTGGGCTACTAAACTGCCAGAGGCATTGTGGGCCTATTGCACAACTTGGAGAAGTACTACTGGTTATTCCCCGTACCAACTTGTATTTTTAAAAGAGCCCATTTTTCCTATCGAATTTGAAATAAAGACTCTCAGAACAACCTAAGAACTGGGAGTGGACCTGGCAGAAGCCCAAACTAAAATAATTCAACAAATAAATGAATGGGATGAAGCGCGGTTACTTGCCCTATAGCACACATCAATTATTCAGTAGTAACGAGCTAAGTGGCATGACCATCTTATAAAAAGGAAGAAGTTTCAGGAAGGAGAGTGGGAGCTCCTCTATGATTCCGGGTTTCAAGACTTTCTGAGTAAATTGTAGACAAGATGGATAGGCCCCTATGAAATTAAAGAAGTGCAGAGTAATGGAGCTATAAAGCTGACTACCATCGATGTGTTTGGCTCTTCTTTCAGGGTGAATGGACACCTGGTACGTATTTATCGCAAACCACTCACCAAAGAGTCTTTTTTCAAACAGGTACATAATGATCCCACTATGAAAATTTTAGCCGTAGGGGGTGATCACCCTACAACTTTACTTTCATGAAAATCATTTCTTTCGAGCTGTAAATAATTTATATATTTTCTTTATATAGCTAGTTTATAATTCGTCGTTTCTGTTTTTTTTTTAGAATAAACATTGTTGTATAAATGAATGGATTTTTGCTTTGAAACAGTTGCTTACAATCGAAGTAACCGACATTCCTTTATCGTTGTTTCACGTCATTTTTTTTAGCAGTTTCTTTTCAATTCTTTGGACAACTATTGTTCCCCTCCAAGTGAACAGTTGTCCATTCTTTCTTTTCTTTAGCTTTAATATTTCACTGTTATTGTTCTTTTTCAAAAAATGAACAATTGTTGTTCAATAGGGTGAACAGTTGTTTTTCAGTAAAATAAACAACCGATGTTTTGGTAAACTAATAGTTGTTGTTCAATAATAATGAATAGTTGTTGTTAAATAGAGTGAACAACTACTGTTCAGTAAAATAAAAAGTTGTTCTTTAGTCAAACGAACATCTGTTGTTCAATAAAATGAATAGTTGTGGTTTCTTTTTTCTGATTTACTTCCGCATACCATTGTTATTCAATAGAGTGAACAACTGTTGTTTAGTAAAATGAACAGTTGTTGTTCAGTTGAACGAACAACTGTTGTTCCAACATCTGCACAACTGTCATTCAATTCTAAATCGAACAACTATCTTTTCTCTCACATGCTTTTCTATGTAAATCGCCTTTTTGGTTAGAAATTTACACTGAATATAGAGAAAAAAACAGTTATATTAACAAAATTATGAATTTTAAACCTTTGATGATTATCTTTATTATGAAATTGACATGGTTCATCTATTTAATGACTTGTTGGATATATCCTCTTTGGATATATCATAAAATGATTCATTATCTCAATACCATGCTAGTTTATCTTTCACTCTTTCAATTGATAATTCCCTTTGGTATGATGATATAGGAATACAAGCATAAATTTTATTGGCATTCTTTTACTTCTCACACCATCCCTAACTCTTAAGGAGTTAATGAGCCTACCTCCACTTATAATATGAATTTTAAAAATATAATATAATATTTCTCAAAGGGGATAGGGGGTCTCATCATAGGCCAGCCTACCATGATCATAAGGAAATTAACAAGTGACATTCCCATAATGGCCACCACACCAGGGTAATGGCCTTCCAGACAATCCAACTGTTCGAAGGACATGAGGTCTCATCAGGATCTGGCCTGGTCATTTTGTTATGCCCTAGTGAATGGAACTATGATGATCTGGTTACCAAGTCAACATAGAGATCCCTTTTTAGAAATAAACAAATCATCTAAATCCTAAATGGAGGATCCTAGCTCATTTTTGGGTTAAAAAGCAACCATGTTAGGTCCTTATATTACTAGTATAGTCCCTTATTGTTGTTAATGTAACCCCCTTATTGTTATTTTTGTACCCATGTAACCCCCATATTGTTATTATTGTGCCCTTAAATTATTATTGTTTGGTCAGCTAGGATTACATTGTGGCCCCACTAGGATTACATTGTGGCCCCATGGACTCCTATATATAGAAAGGAGGGTTTTTCATTTGTATCATCCAAGAATTGTTCATTTATGTAATGTATTAGAGGTTTCCCCCTTGAAGAGGCTGATTTCTAAGGCTTTGATCTCTCTTTTATTTTATTTTTGGAGCTGGTTTCACAACATTTGGTATCAGAGGTTTGGATTCTAGGGTTTCACTCCCCAAATAGGTCAACGCGGCCTTTTTTCTATAACTTTTTTTCTGCAAAGGTTCAGAAGCTAAAAATTTTAGAGTGCAAAGCCGAAATCCTAAGGAACATCTTTGCAAAATTTCAGAGCTTGGTTCGTAACATTTTTAGAGATATGATCTGTGGAAGTTGGGTCTTTTTGCAGGCTCCTGAATTTAAACTAAATAGGTCATCCTGGAATTTTCGCTATAAATGTTTTTGTACGACATTTCAGAAGTTGAAATATTCACAGAGCAAAGCTAAAATCCTGAAGAATCTTGTGTAAAAATTTTAGATCTTGGTTCACAATATTTTTGGAGATATTATCTGTGGAAGTTAGGATTGTTTCAGGCTCCCGAATTTCATCTCAAAGAGGCGACCGTGGGAAAAACATCATAACTCTCTCTCTGAGTGTCGAATTTGGATTCTGTAAAAAGTGGCCACAAGTACACAATTTTTTTTTTTTACTATATCAATTTCTAACCTGAAGGAGGAACCAGTGACACGTGGAAAGTCGTAAAAATTCACTCTACTGAACTAGTCTATAATTAGGTCATCGTGGAATATTGGGCATAACTTTGCCTTGAAGAATCCAAATCATGTCAGACCTGTGGAATTCAAAATAAGATTCAAAGGGCTACTTTAGGGCCAGATTTCAAATATTGAAGATCCAAAATCATAGAGATAATTTAGTTTCAATATCGAGCTCCTCAAAAGCAAGAAAAATGTGTGTATTTTTTTTAAATTACATAAGTCTCGTTTGAAAAAAAAAAATAGTTTGAATTTATTGCAAGGGCATATTGAAGAATGGATATCATTATTGGGTTCTAGAATGCCCCTTAAAAATAATTCAACACCCATTAAGCCCTTAGAAGGCTCTAATATGACTCATGAAGAAGAATAACCACAACATGAGATATCAAAATTACAAGAGCAAGTGCACCAAATTTCGTTATCGCAAAGAGCAACTAAAAATGAAATGGAAGTTTTGAATAAAGGCATTGAAACTAAGATGGATGGTTTGAAGAAAGGTGTGGAAGCTAAGATGAGTGGTTTGGAAGCTAAGATGGATGGCATGGAAGTGGGCATGGAAGCTAAGATGGATGACATGGAATCTAATATTGACGAAAAAATGAAAGAAAATGTGGAAGACATACACCAGGAAGAAATCCTAGAAGAAGAAATGAGTCCGGCCATATCCTATAATGCATTGGTAGGAATTACCACTTCTCAAACACTCAAGATAGAAGGACATATCAAGAATAAAAAGGTAATAGTGCTGATTGATTCGGCGTCATGACAAATCTTTTGAAGAAAAAAAAACAAGGCGTAATTGCACAATTATGCTCAATAGAAGTTCCAACATCAAAATCATCTATTTCTCCAGATCTCCAAAAAGTCTTGGACAATCATTTGAAGGTGTTTGATACTCCCAAAGGACTCCCACCTATTCGTGATCATGATCATGCTATTCATTTTATTCCAGGAAGTGTTCCTCCAAACATCGGGCCTTATAGATATCCTTATGTCCAAAAGAGTGAAATTGAACATATGATTGCAGAAATGTTAGAGGTTGGTATAATTCAACCTAGTCAAAGTTCTTTCTCTACTCCAGTAGTATTGGTGCATAAGAAAGATGGATAATGGTGAATGTGTCCAAATTATAGGGAGCTCAATAAGCTCACTATTAAATATAAATTTCTCATTCCTGTGATTGATGAATTATTGGATGAATTACATGGAGCAATTTATTTTACCAAGTTGGATCTTCGTTCAAGATATCATCAAATTAGAATGAAGACTGAAGATATTCCGAAAACAACATTTCAAACTCATGAGGGTCATTATGAATTTTTGGTCATGCCCTTTGGCCTTACCAATGCACCTTCTACATTTCAAGGGTTGATGAATTCCATTTTCAAACCCTTCCTTAGAAAAATTTTGCTAGTATTTTTTGATGATATACTAATCTACAGCAGGTCTTGGAAGGATCATGTTCTACATGTTGACAGGGTGCTCAAACTATTGGAAGAGAAACAATTATATGAAAAAACATCCAAATGTTTCTTTGGAGTACAAGAGGTGGAATATTTGGGTCATATTGTATGTCACGAGGGTGTTAAGGTAGACCCTAACAAGATTAAAACCATTAAGGAATGGAAATTCCACACAACCATAAAGCAGTTGTGCGGATTTCTGGGGTTAACAGGGTATTATTGCAAGTTTGTTAAGAATTATGGGAGAATAGCAGCACCTCTAACAACATTATTGAAGAAAGATGCATTTTCATGGACTCCTGAAGAAACTAAGGCCTTTGAACATCTTAAAGAGGCAATGTGTCTAGCACCAGTCTTAGCTACACCAGACTTTACAAAAACCTTTATTGTGGAATGTGATGCATCAGGAAATGGAATTGGTGTTGTTTTAATGCAAGAAGGAAGACCCATTTCTTTTGAAAGTTTTTCAATCAAAAGAAAGTATTTACAAAAGGCTATTTATGAGTAGGAAATGTTGGAAATACTACATGCACTAAAAAAATGGAGACCTTACCTAATGGGAAGACACTTCAAGGTAAAAACTAATCATGATAGTCTTAAACACTTTTTGGAACAAATACTATCTTCAAAAGAGCAGCAAAAATGGGTCACAAAGATGTTGGGTTATGACTTTGAAATCGTATACAAAAAATGGAAGCTAAATGTTGTTGCAGATGCTCTCTCAAGAAAGGATGAAGAGCTGGAAGAATTTCTTTGTGCCATTTCAATTATCCAACCAGATTGGATAACCGAAGCAAAGGATGAATGGAAGAAGGATGAAAGTGTGGACTCTCATTCAAAATTTGCAGCAAAATCCTAGTGCATCTAATACATTTAGTTGAAAAAATGATTCCTTATGGTACAAAGACCACTTATATATTTGCAATAATTTCCAACTAAAACAAAATATTCTTTTGGAATTGCACACTTATCCTTTAGGAGGACACTCGAGATTTTTAAAAACTTACCACAGGGTGAAGAAATAATTTTTTTGGGATGGCCTTAAATTTGATATTCAAAAGTTTGTGGTGGAATGTTTGGTTTTCTAGAAAAATAAATTGGAGAGAATTAAGACCCCAGGTCTTCTACAACCTTTATCCATTCAAATTCAACATTGGGAGTAGATTTCAATGGATTTTATCACAGGTTTACCTAAGTCCGAAGGAAGGAGTGACATCACGATGGTAGTTGATAGACTTACCAAGTATGCACACTTTTGTGCATTATCTCATCCATTTAAAGCGAGTACAGTTGCTACTGTATTTATGAAAACAATTCAAAAGCTACATGGAAACCCGAAGATTATCGTAAGTGACAGAGATCCCATTTTTATAGGAAATTTTTGGACGGAATTATTTTCTTGTTTGGGTACTCAACTAGCTTATAGTTCATCTTATCATCCTCAATTTGATGGTCAAACAGAGATAGTGAATAAATGTTTGGAAGGATATCTTCGTTCATTTATATCTGATACGAAAGCACAATGGGTCAAGTGGTAACCTCTAGCTGAATGGTGGTATAACACTTCTTTCCATACTGCAGCAAAAATGACTCCATTTATGGCACTTTATGGATATTATCCACCATCCATCACATCTTCTTTAATGGAAAATTCTAGGGTTCAAGCAATGGAGGATCACATCAAGCATCAACAAGAAGTTCTCCAACTCTTAAAGGATAACCTAAATTTGGCACAAAATCGAATGAAACAATAGGCAGATCAACATTGCAGTGAGAGAAGTTTTGATGTGGGAGACTGGGTATTTTTACGGCTACAACCATACAAACAAATTTCTCTCAAGAAAGCTAAGAAGGATAATAAATTATCACCAAAGTGCTATGGTCCTTACAAGGTTTTACAAAAGATTGGTACTATGGCATAGAAATTGGAGCTTCCTTCTTCTTCGCGAGTGCATCCAGTTTTCCATGTTTCATGCTTAAAAAAGGTTATAGGGGACAAACTTCCAGTTCAAACAATATTGCCAGAACTTGATGAGGAAGGAAAAACCATATTGGAACCTAAAGCAGTCACGGAAACAAGAACTTGACAACTACAAAATCGATCAATTTCAGAGTATCTCATTAAATGGAAGAACTTACCCACGGAAGATTCTACATGGGAGGATGACAATTTTATACAAAAGCAACCGGAGCTACTCAAGCATTGAGGACAACACCTTTTTGAAGGAGAGGAGCATGTTAGGTCCTTATATTACTAGTATAGTCCCTTATTGTTGTTAGTGTAACCCCCTTATTGTTATTGTTGTACCCATATAACCCCCATATTGTTGTTATTGTGCCCTTAAATTATTATTGTTAGGTCGGCTAGGATTACATTGTGGCCCCACTAGGATTAAATTGTGGCCCCATGGACTCCTTGTTTGGTCTATTCTACTGCTGTAGATTAGGCTTTAATTTCTTTTCAACCCGAGTAGGTAAACTTAGAGATACTTGTCTAATATATATAGACCTAGAAATATTTAATTTCCTAAATGAGGGTTTATTGCAGCAGGATCCAATACTCTTTTACAAGAGATTGTCCTTTGGTTCCTTACACACTTAAACAAATCTTCAATTAAAACAGATCTATCCTCCTAAAAATAGAGTGCTTATGGTTGTCTGAGATTCTAGTCCTTTTACAAGGACTCAACTCACAGAGTCTCTTTCAAATCAGCACACTTAAATCAAACTCATTTAAAAAAATAGAGATCAAGGTAATAATCTTGAATTCAATCAATAATTAAATCCTCTTAAAAGGTTTACTCATTAATATAGTAATTGAATTTTGCAATTATGACCATGAACATCAAGCAGAAATAATAAATGAGATAAAAAACACAACTTTGAACTATGATTCATTAACTTGCAACATTAAAATTAAGTGAAAATGCACTATCAGATTTGAATATGCAGATGTAAAGGAAAACATAAAGAAAGTGTACCAGTGCTGCATGGGGGCCCTCCACATGTTGCAAACACACTTGGAGTAACTCAGATGGAGAAAATTCTAAACTATAACACCATGAAGAATTGAATCTTTGGCTGCATTAAGTTTCGAAAATCAATTACATAAAACAGAGTTTGAAGCTTCGCACATAAGTCTCATGTCTTTGTATGTCTCTCTCTATGTATCTACCAGCCTTCAATATCTTTTCTTCTAACTAGTTATCATGAATTACATAACAAAAGGAGGATATTCACATTTCTCAAAAGCCTAACTGACTTCCAAAAGAAGTCGAATTGGTTTAAATCCCTATATACAAACAAAATATCAAGTCTGTTAATTTATGATTCAAGATTTTTTGCTGAAATGGATGGGTTTGACCAGCGTTGACCGGCCACTTATGGACTTTGAATCTAAAGGTGAATAGATTTTTCGCCATCCTTGTACATTCCAGATTAAGTCCTCAACCTTCATTTTGGCCCACCTGTCACGCAAAATGTCAGAACATAAAGCCATTACAGGAAGTTACCATAACCTATAATTTCTTGAAAAATTCTAGTTTTAAGACGAAAATTCCCAAAATTAATTTCCATGTAAAAATAACAATTATGGTACTGTACTAATCAGTTTAAATAGGATACAAGATATTTATGAAGGTTTTGTGGGGAAAATGATGGATAGTAATGAGGTTTTTGGATAAAAAGATAGGTCATGAAATGGTACCAACATCTCCCCCAAACACAAGACTTTGCATGTACTCATGCTAACCTGTCAGACTCCTATGTTTTTTGCTTCTGCTGCCTGCAATAAAACATCCACATTCTTCTGAGCTTGATATTCAGTCTTCATATTTTCGTACTTTTCCTTGAGAGCTTTCTTCTGTCTATACCACTTGCTATCCCATCTACAAATTTCAGTTTGCTTGGCTTTGAGTTTTCTTACTTCCTTCTTCAATTTTTCATTTTCATTTTGAATTTTCTTGCTTTGTGCTCTCGGTGCTTCATTCTCTCTCTTCACAACTCTTTCTAACATCTCTGATTCTTTGAGCTCTTGTTGCAAGTCTTGAATTTGCCTCTCTAGTTTCTTATGCTTTCTGTTTGAGGGTGTTTGCTCTTTTGGTTCTTCACGACTATCTTCAATTTTTAGTTCTTGTATATTTGTATCTTGGGCTTGTTGTATGTCATCATTATCTTGCATTGTCTTACCTTTTATGCTCCTAAATTTCCTTGCATAAGTGGTAAAAATTTTATCTTTTTCAGCTCTCTTGGATTCTTCCTTTCTCATTTTTCTTGTTCTTATACTGCTACTAGGCTGGAAAAAGTGTTTATCTGAATTCTAGAGTTTCATCATCTGTTTCAATTACATCAGTCATGAATTCTATACCCTCTTGTTTCTCCCGTTCTTCTTCATTAGTTTTGATTTCATTAGAGATTAAAAATCCCTTCCATGTCATCCCTGTATTTTGTAATTCAAACTCAATTAAAAATTTTACCAAACCAAAATGATATAAACTTTTATCCATATTACTTTTCTTCTTCTGAATAGTTTTAGACATTTTGGTTAGGCTCTGTAAAAGGAAATATGGAAGACTGATGGTACATTCCCCTTTCAAATGCAACAACATATTAATATGATACAGATACACTATACTATATATGCCCTCACATGTGATAAACTTTTGAAGGATATAGACCATTTCATCCCAGGGATGAAAAAGCCAGCTTCTAGAAACTCCTATTTTCCAATTCACTAAGGACACTTTGGATCTAGATATGAATTGTGTCCATGATTTTTCCTTGACTTGCTTGGTTTTAAAGTATTTCTCACCCTCTGGACTGATTTCTATTGTTTGAGCTATAGTTTCCTCTGAAACCCTGAAGGAAAGACTCCCTACAGTGGCTTTTTCTCTAGTGAACGAAGAAGCAAAATTTCTTGCAATTTCCTCATTATATCCATTAAATTTTTCTAAGAAATGCAGCCACTGTTTGTCTCTTAAAATTTTGACACATTCCTCATCAAATTTCGAACTATCAAATTTTTCTAGTTCTACCCTATTTTCCATTTAAATTTTCTTGTTCTAATTACCCTGTTTTCTTTTTTTTAAATTTTACCCAGGGTTTTTGACAGTTACCTCTTTCATTGCTTCCTCCTTGAATTTCTGGGCTAACCTCGAATTTCTGGGTTGACCTCCATGTTTTGGATAAACTCTGAGTGCTATGTTTTCTACTGAAGTTTATGGGCTGACTTCCACGTGTTTTTGATAAACCCTGAAGGCTGTGTTTTCTCCTGAGCAGTGTATCCTGGCTTTGCATATATTGGTGTGTAGCTGAGAATATTCTTTGGTAATTCTCCCTGGCGTTGAAGACTTCTCCTTAAAAATTTAAAACTACACCGACTCCTCTCAAAGTTTACACCTGTGTATATGAAATGATGGGTTATGATTGCAGAGGACAATGAGATGAAAGACAGAATGATGTTGATTCAAATATGGTTACAGAGGATATGGTAGTGGTTGCAGAAAGTGTAATCGTGGTGGCAGAGGGCGGAGTGAATTGAAATCGCTAGAGGACAGAATAAAATGTTATTGGCAGCGGTCTTTTTAAACAGATGTCTCTCATTTATTGTATAATAAGGCTGCAGAAAGGCCTTATAGACCCATTGGTACTTGCTAGCAGTGGGTTTGATTTCAAAGGTTTTTGAAAAGATTTGTAGTGGTTATAGCCAGCATAGAGATAGAACACTGTTACCGATGAAATAGGTAACCTGACCTCAAAACGGGAACTCTAGCCCAAAAAGACTCAAAAAACATGAAAAACACCCCAAAAACAAAAAAAGTGTATTCCAGAACGCACTTGGTTTTTTTTGAATGTCAAATTTCAACATTTTATAAAATTATGCTAAAAACAAAATTGTTTCTTGAAAAAAAGGATTGAAAAAACACCCTCAAAACAAAAGCAGTTGATGCTGGAATAACAAAAAAAAAAATGTGTCATATTTTTGACATTTTTAAAATAGAAATAACATTTTTTAATATTTAAAATTCAAACATTAAAATAGCCTAAAATTTAAGAAAAAAAATAAATTTAAAAAATAAAAACATTTTAAAGCTTAAAATTTAAAAATATATAGGAATAAAAAAATAAAAAAAAAAACAAAATAAAAATTTTAATTCAAACATTAAAAAAAACCTAAAATTTAAGGAAAAAAAAAATTTAAAGATTAAAATTTCAAAATATATAGAAATTAAATATATATATATATATATATATATATATATATATATATATATATATATATATATATATATATATATATTAAATTAAAAAAAAAAAAAACAAGTTAAAAAAATAAAGAAATTATAAAAAATAAAATATAGAAATTAAATTTAAAAAAGAAAAAGTTAATGTTTATTAAATTTAATTAATATATATATATATATATATATATATATATATATTAAAATAAAAAATTAAATTTAAAGACATATATTAAATTTTAATAAATTTAAAACTTTAAAATAAAAATTTAAAAAAAAAAACATTATTTAAATTAAAAGTAAAAAAATGAAAAATTAATTAAAAATAAAAAATAAAAATAAAAGAAAATAAAAATATTAAATTAAAAAATATATATATTAAAAAACAAATCAATTTTAAAAAATAAATTAAATTTAAATTTATATATATATATATATATATATATGAACTTAAATTAAAAATATATATATTAGATTTTATTAAATTTAAAAAAGAAATGTTAATATTAAAATAACAAATTAAATTAAAAAAATATATATATATATATATATATTTATTATTAATTTTAATAAATAAATGAATAAACAAGTAAATTTTGAGATGAAAAATAAATTTTAAATATAAACAAAAAAACATTGTTAAAATAAAAAGTTAAAAAACTTTAAAAATCAATTAAAAATGAAAAATTAAAAAAAAAAAAAGTTTAAAAAATATATATTAAATAAAAAACAAATTAATTTAAAAATATTAGGTTTAATTTACACACACAAAAAAAAAAAAAAAAAAATCTAATTTTAAATACACAATTTTAATTGAAATATAAAAATATAAAAATTTTATGTAATTAAAAAAATAATAATAAAAAAATTAAAAATTAAAAAAAAAAAAAAAAAAAATCAAATTCAAATAAATTAAAAAAAAAATACAAAATTTATTAAATTGAAAAACACGGAAAACCTAAAGTTGAAAAACTAATTAGTCGCTTAAGCTGAAGACGATACAGTGTTGTAACTCAAGTTGGAATTTCAAAGCAGATCCTTTTCACACCTCCCCACTGATTTTCACAGTTTGATATAGCGGTGGTCGGCAGCATTCCTAGCTATCATTAATGGAAGTAGCAACGGAAGAATGAGGGCTCATTAAAAAAGGTGTGAAATGCCTTAACGACTATGAAATTTGATGATAAAAAGGTGGAGAAAAGTTTATAAATCGACTGTTGCTTTCGTCAATTCGGGCAAACACTCCGTAAAAGTATAAATAACGTCAAATGGTTCTAATTGGATTGCATTATATGACTTATTGGATTGCAGTATAATCGTACCACGAATTCCCAGCCATTTAAGATTTGAAACCTAAACTATTTGCCATTTAAGATTTCAAACCTAAATTATTTGTCCTATCCCTGAAATTCTTCCGTTAGTCTCTCTACCTTGTTCTTTACGTAATCGCTCCATGTTAGTCTCTCTTCCGTTAGTCTCTCTACCTCGTTGGAGGCCGATTCCGGGAATCGGCCTCCAACTATTCCTCAACAAATAATGGCGATCCACCCATCAAAAAATTCTTTTTTTTTAATTTGATTTTTTTTTTTAATTTCCTTTTAGTTTTCTTTTTTAATTTTTTTTAATTTTTAATATTTTTCATTTTTAATATTTTTTAATTCGTAACATTTTTTTTTTAATTTTTAATATTTTTTAATTTGTAACATTTTTTTAATTTTTAATATTTTTTTTTAATTTGATTTTTTTCTTTTTTGTTTTTAATTTATTTTAATTTTTTAATATTTTTTTTAATTTAAATTTTTTTTTTTAATTTCAAAAAATTTCACATTATTTTTTTTTCAAATTTTTTATTTTAAATTTAATTTGTTTTAATTTTTTTTTGCTTTTTTTTAAATTTTGTTTTTAAATTTAATATTTTAGATTAATTATTTTTTAAAATTTAAAATTTATTTATTAAATTTATTAAATTTTAATTAAATTTTTTTTTTTAATCTTTTAGTTTATTTAGTTTTTCATTTTTTTAATTTATAAATTGTTTCATTTAAAAAAAAAAACAGTAAATTTATGGATATTTGTTTTTTAATTATTTGCACGTGGTTTTTTTCATTTTTTTTTTGTTTTTTAATGATAGTTTTTTTTATTTTAATTCTTTTATTTTAATTGTCTTTTTCATTTTTTTTTTTTGTTAATTTTAAAATTTGTATTTTTTTCTTATTATTATTATTTTTTTAATTTAAATTTTTAAATTTAATTTTTTCTTTTTTTTTTATTTTATTTTTTTTATCTAAATTTTAATTTTGTAATTTTAATTATTTTTAAATTTTCTATTTTAATTTTTTTTTTAATTATATGGTTTTTTTTAATAACCTAGAAAAAAATGTTTTTGATGTTTTTTTTTTTTTTTTGGGGTGTTCATTTTTGTTTTTTTTCTTTATATTATGTGTTTTTTTTTCAAATTTTGTCATTTCTTTTGATATAATTTTCGAATATTTTTGTTTTTATTTATTTATTTTTGTTTAAATTTTTTATTTTTACGAGTTAATTTTGTTTTTTTTTACATTTTTATTGGTTTTTTTTTATTGTTTTTATATATTTTTTTTAATGTAAGTTTTGTGTTTTATTACCAACATGAAAATCACCACTCTAAAAAAAAAGGATGATGATGCATCAATACGTTTCAAAATTGGCATGAAAATCACTGCTCTAAAAAAAAAAAGTTGATGCTACATCAATACGTTTCAAAATTAGCATGAAAATCACTAAAATTGTAAAACAAATATTCATACTTCATAAATAAAAATATTAGAGTGTCGAAAATGTGCACCAAAAAAAAAAAAGTGGTGATTCTGCATCACCACTTTTCAAAATTGGGTGCTTTTTATGCTACCAAAAAAAGTAGGTAACAATGCAGTTACCTATTTCATCGGTAACAGTGTTATAGGCTAAGGTTTGTAGTGGTGAGATATAGAAGTAGTGGTGATATGAGCATATAGAGATAGGCTAAGGTTTATGAGTACCACTTTCAATCACTTCTGGAGCCTCTCAACAGTATGACCACCCTTCACCTATTGCATAGCCAACTAGAGCCATGTTTCCTTACTTCCTACCCTTGGCACCGAGTGAACAAGGAGTAGTTGATTATCATATGCCTATGGGAGATTATTTCAGAGAGTGGAAGACCATGGGAGATGACTTCAAAGAAACACTAAATTTCAGAGATTATTTCCAGCTCAAGCAGAATGAGAAGGGAACGAGCTATGGAGGCCATGGAAGGAAAGCTTTAAATTGTAGAATACCATTGGGAGGATGTTCTTCCCCATGTACAATGGTAGTACCAAGTGCACATATCATGCTTGGGTGGAGAAGTCAGACACATATGTCCACCTCAATAGGATGATAGAGGTGGAGGCCCTTAATATATCCACTTTTCATTTGGAGGGAGAGGAACACGACAGGTGGTTTCATGGCTTGTCCACTCTGGGGCATGCCAGCCTGACCTCCTATGAGGATTTCACGTGGAGAGTAGAGGAGTGTTTTTGATCAGAGGGATTTGAAGGCTCACTTCAGGGAGATGACCCAGCTCAGGTAGACAAGACATCCAAAGAATTATATTTCATAGTTCTTAAGGGTTTTGGTCATTGTTCCTAATTTTTCAGATTCTAGGAGGGTGTACACATTTGTAGAGCGGTTGATGGATCTGATGATATCCATCATTAGGTATAATTGGAGGGGTTAATTATCGCCTTTTTAGCCTTATTAAGTTTCTCTTTCTCACATTTAAATTATATCATTGCCTTATGTTGCTAGTGTAGATGGTGATTAAGGCTTGTCATACTTAAAATTCCTAATATGGGCTAAATGCAGGATAATCAAAAAGATATTGCAGTTTTGATGAAGATTTTGCAATTAAAGCTCAGAGTAGATAGAAAGGAGAGATTATAGGGGGATTTTCCACCTCCTTAACTCCCAAAGGCAGCCAAGGGATCCTCGAGATTCCCTCCAACAACTCAAAATCAAAGGCAGCCAAGCAAGTGGGAGATAAAGTGCACCAAAGCTCCACTTCTATTGCAGTCAAAGAGGACACATCACCTAATTTTTGGGGAGCTGTTGGTAGCTACCCTCTAGGTTAAATAGGGTTGAGGAAGAGCTCATTAGGGTTCAGACTTTGAAGGAAGCTAATAGACTCTTAGCTCTTCTAATAGGTTTTTGAGGCTTTTATGATTATGTAATGAGACTATTTTCTACAATAAGATGAGTATTCAAATTGTCCTTCACTTATTTAGTTTAAGAGGGCTAGGCTTGTGGGTTAGGGCCCAATCGATTGACCTTAGTCTCTCTTGTGTATTCATGCTTCTTTTTATGTCGTTGTAGCTAGTTCGCTTTATGATTTTTAGCTAGTTTTCTTACATTTCAACTCATTGATTTTAGTTTACTTCCATTTGTTTTTGTTATAGTTAAGCTTGCATAAATGTTGGTAGAATAACTTATAAACTCATAAAGTTGTGTGTCAAGCCTCCCTCTCTCATCTCTTTCATTGGAGCTTGAGGAGGGCAGATATTTACCACATGACAAATTTTCTTTTTAGTTTATGATTTCTTGGAAATAATAGTTAGGTTGTTGTAGTGTCGTGAACATGTCTAAAATACTGAGTTAGATTTATGTTTGAATGCTTAAGTAGGTTTTCTTTCCAAATTCAACTCAAATTTTCCATTTCCTTCATCATAGATTTACCAATGTTTTTTGAATGAACAAGTAGTTTTCTTCTAGGTTAAAGTAGCACAACTAAGGAGGACTTCACCAGCACCCTTAGCTTCATTTCTCACCCATCAACAACCTTCTTTCAATCAAATCACCTTCAACCCTGTTTCTAATATTTTCACCTTCACCCCATGAACAAGCCTAGAAGTGCAAGACGAGCTTCTAAAGAGTTTCTGAGATTGGAAAATGGGTTGGCCACCTTCCATCATCCAAGAACACCTTCATTCTGCCTCCCTTATGCTTTTATCCATCATTTTTGGCCTCATATTTTCCTCAGATTGTTTCTTGTATCGATTCAGAACTTTCCTGTAGCACTATAGGAAACCTGTAGTATAACTAGTAGCAGCACTAGTGGGCCTCTCCTTAATCCTAGCAACATCATCAACCTCATATATACCTGCTAAAATCATCAAGACACCTTCAGCCCTACATCCATGAGTTCAAAACCTTCCTAATCCACCTTAGCACCTTCTCCTCCTTACTGCAAAACAATGTATTTACAAGCATAATTAGGTCATGATTAGATGCATGAGTAAAAGCATGATAGTTAAAGCATGAAGTAGACATAATGTGTTTAGCCATTTGGCCCAGAAATGTGTGAGTAGATTAGCTTTCTTTCTTCAATTTCAATTCATCCTTTTACTTCATGACGATACCTAGTTTGCTTCTATTTCTTGCCATAGTTTAAATTGTAGATTTCTTTGCTTGCATAATAGATAAATTTATTTTATTTCTTCAGAATATGGTTAATAGAGTAATGGTTTTGATTCACTGGTAGTCCTAGGTATAACTCAGAAGTGTGACAAACTTCACTCAGAAACCATAGAAATAGCACCCTTTCGTAGGACACAGAAAATGATGTTATGTGTATAATGAATCTACTGTGTATATAGCACTGTCACCTTCAATTTCGTACAAAGCCTGAGTTGATAAATAAAGCAGAGTAGCCTCTGGGAGTTGCAACATTCTTGGTGCAATACCAGGAATCACCACTTTTTTGCATTGTTGTCGGGGAGGCATCTAGTAGATGCTTTGATTTTTTTCTAGCATTATTTTTTTGCTTTAATTTTACATGTTGTTTCAAAATTATTGAAAAAATACAAAAAAAATCTAATTTCATGCCTCGTAGGAGTAGGGATACTCAAGGAATTTTTTTACCAAAAACCTCGACATCCCCACATAGTCACCCTTCACTCTTCTTCAATGACTATAAGGTTGAACGCACCATAGGTGAGCCTTTGGAATATTTTGAAGAACCTATTAGAGAAGAAGAAGAAATTGTTTCACTAGATGAACTTGCTTCACCTATTCAATACATGGATGAGACTGAATTCAATGGATTCTTTCCCATTATAGAGATAGATGGGGAAACTAAAATGAAGAACATCAACCCCTCAGCCCTTCCACATTTCCATGGACTTACCTCTGAGGACCCTGACACATTCGTGTTTGAATTTGTTGTTGTTTGTACGACCTACGACTATGCCTCAGATGATAAAAAGCTTAAGCTATTCCCATCTACCCTTATGGATGAAACCTTGTGTTGGTTCATGGGTCTACCTAGGAACAACATCACTACCTGGGCACAAATGCAAGTGACCTTCAACAACAAGTACAAGGACTACTATAGGTCTACCAAAAATAAAGAGGAAATATTCAGGATGACTCTACGGCCTGATGAATCCCCAGAGGATTACGAAGAGAGGTTCCAGTTAAATTATAAAAGAGCCAACTGCACCGTTCATCCTGGATCGCTTAAACTAGTACTTCTCTGAGGGATCAGGGAGGAGGTGATATAAACCCTTAATATGTTATCGCAAGGAGATATCTAGCAGTTGCCTTATCAGAAAATTAAAAATTATCTTCAGGAACCATTCTATGACAGATAGGAAGAAAGGTAGAGCTAGCTAAAGTATGACCAATACCCCTTCCTCTTCCACCTCCATAAAGCATGAGATTGGAAATATGTTGGAGGACTTCAAGAGTGAGATGTTGCACACCTTTGCATTGCAAATGGACACAATGCAGATCAAGTGGAATCAAGAGGAAGCATAAAGAGCCTTGGCTATATTCTGCCCTCGATGCACTTGAAAACACCCTTAGAATGAATTTCTATTAAATTTCATATAGGTTTTCTTAGTCTGTGAGGATAATCATGCCACAGATAAGTGTCCCTCCTTACTTGGGCTCAAAGTTGCATATCAAGGTGGGGAAGTAGGACTGGAGAACCTCTGTTTCATCAACCAAAGAAGAACTCAAGGCCCTCATTCATATGAGCAGGGTATGAAAGGTGCACCTTATTCCTATTATCACAATAATCAGAATGCACCTATGCCATATTGGTACACCCCCACTCCTCCATCCTAGCTTACACCTGCTACATGGCCTTACAACCTTCCATATCATCCTCAGTAAGTGAACCAACCATTTCAGAAGTATATTCCTCAACCACCTCAGTGGAACAACCCATCACAAGGGTGGGGGCCTCAACATAATCAACCACCTAATATAATGCCTCTACCAAAACCTCACCCTCAAATTACTCATTTTTCTCCACCCAAGCTCCCCAGATAACTGCATATCCTAATCTGAATCTGAACAACAGACAAGCACAATAGGTTTACAGTGGAGAGACTTCCTATCCAACTTATGTTGTGTATATACAGAAGATTAATCTTAGGTCGGGAAGAGTACTCCGAGACAACCATCCTCCATCTCCACTTGCAGAGGTTGAGGAGGAAAATGGATAAAGTAAAACCCAGATCCAACAACCTCATTTTCCTAAGCGCTTGATCCACTCTAGTCAACACACCCCAAAGGAGACCAAACTTTTGGGAGAACAGAAAAATTTGTGGGTAAAAATACCCCTTCTTTAGGCCATTAAGGATTCCCCTATTTACAGTAGGCTCATCAAGGAAAAGTGCTTCAAGAAACATGGTGTTGAGTCATAAAAAATGTATGTTTTTATCCTCATATTAGCTTGATTAGTCATTTACCTTTATGTATTTATCTTCGTTTTTGTGAAGAATCTAGAAGAAAAGATTGTGAAAGTTGAATAAAATAAATTGAAAACAGATTGTATGATTTTAGCATAAAAACTAACTTTTTCTTTTCTTTATGTGCAGAAATTAGAATTGGACAATTGTTGTTCCATCGATTGAACAACAACAGCCAAACAATGAAAGAAGATCACTTCTTGATCGCATGGGCTAGTGAAAGAAAAGGAGAATCAGGCTAATTCTATGGTGTAAATCTGATTATTCGTTGTGAAATCCTTAGGATCTCCTAATCCTGAGGATTCAATCTCATCTATTAGTTTATCATTACGTTATATAAAGCTGATAGGTGAAAAATAAAAGAGTTTTTAATTTATGAGTTTTAATTTTCGTTTGGACATTATTACTTGTATTGAAGATAGGGTATTTTCACTACGATGTTGTTTTATCTTTACTACTATGATTAATGAGAAAATAATGCTTTCTTCATAATCGTGTTCTGAGTATTCTCAGCAGTAGATTCTGGAGGCTTCGGGCCTGGTTGCTAGGAGTTTTGTTGCTTCTTTTGTGCCATAATCATTTCTTTTGTTCTGTGATTATTAACTACTATATCTTATAGAATTGAGTTATTACGATTGCTATGTGATGTTAGAATTATTTTTTGTAATTTATCTTTACCTTTTGAGATAAATCTTAGATGATGTTACTTTTACAATTGCATATTGTTATTTAAATAATTGTTCAGATTAGTTCAAGCATTACATTTAATTATTGTTATTTTTTAGTGATGCTATCATAGATATCGAGTGATAAATTACTGTCATCCTTAATTAAATGCTTGCATAGTGGATTGTTGTTCATTTACTGTAATTTCTCTTTTTAGTAGATAAATTATTGTTAGTATAAGGCATTAATTCTTTAAGTGTGATTCCTTCAATTCATGTGTTTGGATTCAATTTCTTTATAAATCAGCTGAGATTATATCAAGATTTATGGTTTGAAAATGCTTTAAGGCTTGCTTTTGAATTATTCTAGATTGAAATTCGAGAATTAGATTTTAGTTATTGCAACGATTTAGAATCATCTTATTTAGAGGTAGCCTTTGATTTCACTTTGCATAGACAGTGCCAACACTCTTGAAATGAACATGTGTATCCTTGGCTGATAATTAATGTAGGTATTAAGATTGATTTTCATAGTCATCTTAGTGCACCAAAATTTTAGCACCGTTGTTGGGGAGAGTGTTAAGATGTGATTTCTTTTTTTGAATTTTATTGTTGTGAAAGATTTGGGTATTTAAAACGAGAGTTAAGAACCTATGTACCAGCAAGTAAAATGCTTTATCAAAAGCCTGATTTTCAGCAGATGGATAAAGATCAGATAGGAATAGATGTTTTATGAATGAAAAAAATAGAAATAGATCCAAATCCACCACCTAAATCCACCAAAGCCAAGGGATCAATGACCCTTGGAAGATCGACCTTTATAGATGAAATCATAAGAAAAGCATAATCTTAGGTGTCAGTAGGACCCTGTACCATATCTGGAAAAAGCCCTACTGTAATCCCTCAAGCAACAGAATCACCATGTGCACCTCACGTCGAGATCCATAGCAAAACCAAAGGGTTTGAAGAGAGATTTTAGGCTATAGAAAATTTGCATTCCGACCCTTCACAAGAGGGAAATTTGTGCAACCTACAAGAAGGAGAGGGAAGAACTATTGGTGGTGTAGGAGCAAATATACAGTCACTAGAACCTAGATATCCTGAGATCTTGGTTGAAGAAAAGACACCTGATATCCCAAATCAAGGTAGTGTTGTAAGACCCCTTTCAAATCTCTCTACCAGTCCTATCCAAATTAAATTTCTAGAACAAGAGATTCCTAAAAGTTATTGGCACATCTCTGACCAGATGGTGCATAATCAGCCTTAGGGACAAACATCGACGTTGGAGTATCCTATCGTCCACCCAGTTGCTAATGTGCCTACGAAATCCATTCCTTTGCAGAACATCCCTACTTTCCATGGTTTAACCTCGAAAGATCCAAATGCTTTCCTATTTGAATTTGATGTTTTATGTAGGGGATATGACTATACCACCAATCCCCAGAAACTAAAATTGTTTCCCTCTACATTAAAGGGAGCAAATTTGCGATGGTTTATGGGGCTTGGTAGAGGAACTATTAACTCTTGGGATCAAATGAAAACTTCCTTTCTCACTAAATATCAAAATTATTGTAGGACTAGAGATTTGAAAGATGAAACCTTTAATAAGACAACAAAAGATAATGAAACTCTAGAAGAGTATGTTGAATGGTTTTAATACAACTTACAAAGGTCACCTTATGCTACATTATCTAAAGATGTTTTAAAAGAAACTGTGATAAAAGGCATGAAGGATGAATGGATATAAACATTAAATTTAATGGGAAAAGGAGATATTTATCAGGAAAATTATGATGACATTATTTAGCTGTGTATCAGGTGCTTTCAAGGCAATACGCGCATCAAGCTAACTGGACAATATAATATTGCCAGAAATAATAAAGCTTTGGGTGGAAACGTAACTCAGACAGAAATCAAAAATCTCTTAGAAGATTTTAAAATCGATATCCTGGGCACCCTCCCAACACAGTTGGACATCCTGCAAGCCAAAGAGAAACAAGTCCTAGCAGAAAAAAATTTATCCATCTTCTTCCCATGATGCCAGAAGAAGCAGTGTCAGAGGGAGTGTTCATTGGACATGGTCTAGACGTGTTCTATCTAGACAAAGGATCATGCCACCGAGAAGTTCCCATCACTTCCAGGATTAAAAGAAATTTTTAAAGAGGCAAAATAGGAGATAGAAACAATATATTTAATGAACCAACGTCGACAGTGGCAAGCCTAACCCACATGTATGTCACGAGATCCATCATTGTTCTTTACTTCTCCACCATTTAATCAACAATGGAATTATGGAACAACATGGCAAGGCCAATCACCTTTCTATACTTGACAGTCCCAATCATTTCTACTCCTTTCTGGAAAAACAATCTATGCCCTTCCTAGTGGCCTGCCTCCACTTCACAAAATCCAAACTGGTCTTCAAATTGGTAGAAACCTCTGGGGATAACCAATTCACCTATTGGGATGGGTCCTCAACCTCAACCAACATTACCAACTCCGTATTCATTGCAGAAAAATCTTCAGCCCCTTATGCGTCCACAACTGCCAACTCAACCAAACCCAAATCCCAATAATAGACCGGTTCAGCTAATACAGATTGTTGAAAATTCAGATCCTAAAATGAAACAAATGGAATGCAACAAACTTGGGTTGAGATCAGGACACATTATTACCCCTGAGGAAATTAAAAACCAGTAAAAATATGAGATAGAAACACCAGCCATAACTAAACCTTTGACTATGGCTAACACATAAATAAAACAGGGAGGACACACAATCAAGCAACAACATCCTAAAAAACTTATAATCACTTCTCCTTCGCTCCTTGAAAGATTAGTGATATCCAAACCCATTGTTTATCCACAATTTGGTCTCTTAGGGGAACTCAAAAATTTATGTATTAAAATTCCTCTCCTCCAGGCTATCTAAGATATTCCTATTTATACTAAAATTATTAAAGAACTATGTGTGAAAAAATCTACGAGTACACCAAAAAATTCACTAACCGTCCATGTCGTAGGGAATTTATCTGATCTTCTTTTAGGTAGGGAAACACTTGTAAAATATGAAGATCGAAGTAATCCCATAGTTACAGTTCAAATATATGGCCGTTCTTTTCTGAACACACTAGTTGACTTATGAGTAGCCATTAACATTTTAACGGTCGAAACCTATGAGCCACTTGGTATCACAGCTCTAGAACCGACCAGTACCTTGCTAGAACTTGTTGATCATTTGGTCGTTAGACCCGAGGGAACTATATAGGACATTATTTTTTTTGTTGACTCATGGGAATACCCAGTGGATTTTCTATTTATCAACCTGAGAAATCGATTAGATGGACACCCTTTAATTTTGGGTCAACCTTGGTTAGCAACAATCGATTCTTATATAGGTTCTCTTGCTGGTAGCATGACCATTACAAAAGGGAATGCTATAAAAAACCTTGTTTTATATCCCCATGCTAAGTCGAGTCTTCCCATTCTAAAAAATCATAAAAATCCACCCACATACCTAGAAGAAAATATTCATTCACCTCTTACAGTAGCATAAGCACTTGAGTTCAAGAATCAGACTGAAGATGATGTAATTAGTAATTTTATTAATCAATCAGCTACTCGAATAATGTAGAATATCAAATGTTTAAAGCAATTCTTGACAATGAAACCCAGGAAGACCCTTCAAAAGATGCCTATAATCAACATATACCAACAATTTTTGTTTATAACAGTAGGTCTGTTGTGATTGAAATAGATAAGATTTTGAACAATAATGATAATCTGGAAAGTGACCAACAACAAAAGCTTATTCAGATTCTGCAAAATATAAAGGGGCTTTTGCCTGGGACTATCCAGACATGAAGGGTATAGACCCTCAATTATGTACACACCACATCTACACTAAAAAGGATGCTCGTCCTATCTGGAAACCTCAACGGAGATTAAATCGGCATCTCAAGGATATCGTAAAGGAAGAATTGCAGAAGTTCCTGGACATGAATTTTGTTTATCCTATTTCGAATAGTAAGTGGGTCTCCTGGCTAGTAGTTGTTCCCAAAAATAATGGGAAGTGGTGAATCTATGTGGAATACAAGGAATTGAATAAGGCTACGAAACAAGACCACTTCCTTCTTCCATTTATTGATCAAGTTATTGATACAATGGCAGGAAAATGATTCTTTTCCTTTCTTGATGAGTTCAACGGCTACAATCAGATCCAAATTGTCCCTGAGAACCAAGAAAAAACTACATTTACCTGCCCATGGGGTATGTTTGCATATAGAGTGTTGCCTTTTGGTTTATGCAACATCCCAACTACATTTCAGAGAGCCATACTCAATATTTTCTCTAATATGATAAATGAGGGACTTGAATTTTACATGGATGACTTCACCCCATATGGGAATGATTTTGACCGAGCACTATAGAATTTAGAGAAAGTTCTGGAACGATGCATCGCTACCAGGTTGTGTTTAAGTAATGAGAAATGTCACATGATGATGACAGAAGGTCTGAACCTAGAACAGTACATCTTTGTGGTTGGAATACAGGTAGACCCAACAAAAATAGAGGTAATTCTCCTCCTACCTACACCCCACACCCAAACTTAGGTATGTAGCTTCCTCGGATATGTAGGATACTATCGCAAATTTATAAATATTTTTTCACGAATTGTTGCACCTTTGTATGCTTTAACAGGAAACCCTGAATTTAAATGGTCTAATAAATGTGACTTTGATTTTACATATTTGAAGAAGTTAGTCTCGACTGCACTAGTATTGTGTGGATCCAATTGGGAGCTACCTTTTCATATCTCTACAGATGCATCAGACACAACAATTGGTGTTATCCTTGGGCAAGAGGATAAAAATCCATATTCCATTTATTATATTACCAAAAATATCACTTCTATAGAACTCAATTATATAGTAATAGAAAAGGAATTTTTAGCTGTAATTTATGCCATAAATAAATTTAGACATTATATAACAGCCTACCAAAATTTTCTATACACTGATCATTTTGCCATTAGATACTTAGCCAATAAACCAATTACTAATGGGCGGGTGACCCGTTGGCCGTTACTTTTGCAGGAGTTTGATATTACCATTAAAGACTGTCGAGGGAAGGAAAACCCAGTTGCATATTTTCTGTCTCGGGTCTCGAAAACGAACGATCGGCTAGCCGTAAATGATCAGTTTCTAGATGAACATTTGTTTACCGTAGTAGTTAAGGCACCATGGTATGCAGATGCGGTGAACTATCTAGTGGTAGGAAAACTACCAAAGCATCTGACAGCTAAAGAAAGAAATTTTATTGTCCAGTGCAATGCCCAATTTTCTTGGATTAGTGGATACCATTTTCACACAGGATCTGATATGCAAATATGTAGGTGCATTTGTGAAGATGAGATTTACGACATATTGAAGGCTTTTCATAATGAGACTTGTGGCTGCTACTTCGCAGATCGTAGAACTAGACATAAAATACTACAAATGGGCTGTTACTGGCCCACTATCTTTGAAGACGCTAAGAAATATGTCGAGACTTGTGATAGCTGCCAGAGGATTGGCTATCCTAGTCAATCCAATGAAATGGCATTGCAACCACAATTGGTAATGGAACCTTTCAAAAGGTGGGTGTTGGCCTTTTTTGGCCCATTCAATCTGCCATCAAACCAAAAGGCCTACATACTGGTTGCTACACGCTATCTAACAATGTGGGTAGAAATAATATCCTTGCCAAGAGCTACGGAAGAAACTGTAATCAATTTCCTTTTTGAGTTATTTGTGCAGTATGGTTTACCTAGGGAAGTGATAACATATGGGGGACCATAGTTTGTAATACATAAGATTACATCCACTCTACAGAACCACCATATCGCACATAGAGTCACTTCTCCATATCACCCAATGGCAAATGGGCAGGTTGAGAGCACCAACAAAGTCATTAAGGCATCTTGACCAAAACAGTTTCAACACATCGGTGAGACTAGGCTACTAAACTGCCAGAGACATTGTGGGCCTATTGCACAACTTGGAGAAGTACTACTGGTTATTCCCCGTACCAACTTGTATTTTTAAAAGAGCCCATTTTTCCTATTGAATTTGAAATAAAGACTCTCAGAACAACCTAAGAACTGGGAGTGGACCTGGCAGAAGCCCAAACTAAAATAATTCAACAAATAAATGAATGGGATGAAGCGCGGTTACTTGCCCTATAGCACACATCAATTATTCAGTAGTAACGAGCTAAGTGGCATGACCATCTTATAAAAAAGAAGACGTTTTAGGAAGGAGACTGGGCGCTCCTCTATGATTCCGAGTTTCAAGACTTTCCGAGTAAATTGTAGACAAGATGGATTGGCCCCTATGAAATTAAAGAAGTGCAGAGTAATGGAGCTATAAAGCTGACTACCATCGATGTGTTTGGCTCTTCTTTCAGGGTGAATGGACACCTGGTATGTATTTATCGCAAACCACTCACCAAAGAGTCTTTTTTCCAATAGGTATATAATGATCCCACTATGAAAATTTTAGCTGTAGGGGGTGATGACCCTACAACTTTACTTTCATGAAAATCATTTCTTTCCAGCTGTAAATAATGTATATATTTTCTTTATATAGCCAGTTTATAATTCGTCGTTTCTGTTTTTTTTTAGAATAAACGTTGTTGTATAAATGAATGGATTTTTGCTTTGAAACAGTTGCTTACAATCGAAGTAACCGCCATTCCTTTATCGTTGTTTCACGTCATTTTTTTTAGCATTTGCTTTTCAATTCTTTGGACAGCTATTGTTCCCCTCCAAGTGAACAGTTGTCCATTCTTTCTTTTCTTTAGCTTGAGTATTTCACTGTTATTGTTCTTTTTCAAAAAATGAACAATTGTTGTTCAATAGGGTGAACAGTTGTTTTTCAGTAAAATAAACAACTGATGTTTTGGTAAACTAATAGTTGTTGTTCAATAATAATGAATAGTTGTTGTTAAATAGAGTGAACAACTACTGTTCAGTAAAATAAAAAGTTGTTCTTTAGTCAAACGAACATATGTTGTTCAATAAAATGAATAGTTGTGGTTTCTTTTTTCTGATTTACTTCCGCATACCATTGTTATTCAATAGAGTGAACAGCTGTTGTTTAGTAAAATGAACAGTTATTGTTCAGTTGAACGAACAACTGTTGTTCCAACATCTGCACAACTGTCATTCAATTCTAAATCGAACAACCATCTTTTCTCTCACATGCTTTTCTATGTAAATCTCCATTTTTGTTAGAAATTTACACTGAATATAGAGAAAAAAACAGTTATATTAACAAAATTATGAATTTTAAACCTTTGATGATTATCTTTATTATGAAATTGACATGGTTCATCTATTTAATGACTTGTTGGATATATCCTCTTTGGATATATCATAAAATGATTCATTATCTCAATACCATGCTAGTTTATCTTTCACTCTTTCAATTGATAATTCCCTTTGGTATGATGATATAGGAATACAAGCTTTATGATGATATAGGAAAATTTCAAAATATATAGAAATTAAAAATAAATTTATCTATTATGCAAGCAAAGAAATCTACAATTTAAACTATGGCAAGAAATAGAAGCAAACTAGGTATCGTCATGAAGTAAAAGGATGAATTGAAATTGAAGAAAGAAAGCTAATCTACTCACACATTTCTGGGCCAAATGGCTAAACACATTATGTCTACTTCATGCTTTAACTATCATGCTTTTACTCATGCATCTAATCATGACCTAATTATGCTTGTAAATACATTGTTTTGCAGTAAGGAGGAGAAGGTGCTAAGGTGGATTAGGAAGGTTTTGAACTCATGGATGTAGGGCTGAAGGGAATACAAGAGTTTGGTATGATGATATAGGAAAATTTCGAAATATATAGAAATTAAAAAATATATATATATTAAATTTAAAAAAAAAAAAAAACAAGTTGAAAAAATAAAGAAATTATAAAAAATAAAATATAGAAATTAAATTTAAAAAAGAAAAAGAAAATGTTTATTAAATTTAATATATATATATATATATATATATATATATATATATATATATATATTTTAAAATAAAAAATTAAATTTAAAGACATATATTGAATTTTAATAAATTTAAAACTTTAAAATAAAAATTTAAAAAAAAAACATTATTTAAATTAAAAGTAAAAAAATGAAAAATTAATTAAAAATAAAAAATGAAAAATAAAAGAAAATAAAAATATTAAATTAAAAAATATATATATTAAAAAACAAATCAATTTTAAAAAATAAATTAAATTTAAATTATAAAAAATAATATATATATATATATGAACTTAAATTAAAAATATATATATTAGATTTTATTAAATTTAAAAAAGAAATGTTAATATTAAAATAACAAATTAAATTAAATATATATATATATATATATATATATATATATATATATATATATATATATATATATATATATTATTAATTTTAATAAATAAATGAATAAACAAGTAAATTTTGAGATAAAAAATAAATTTTAAATATAAACAAAAAAAACATTGTTAAAATAAAAAGTTAAAAAACTTTAAAATCAATTAAAAATGAAAAATTGAAAAAAATAAATTAAAAAAAAATATATTAAATGAAAAACAAATTAATTTAAAAATATTAAGTTTAATTTAAAAAAAATAAAATAAATAAATAAATAAATCTAATTTTAAATACACAATTTTAATTGAAATATAAAAATATAAAATTTTTATGTAATTAAAATAATGATAATAAGAAAATAAAAAATTTAAAAAAATAAATATTAAATTCAAATAAATTTAAAAAAAATACAAAATTTATTAAATTGAAAAACACAGAAAACCTAAAGTTGAAAAACTAATTAGTCGCTTAAGCTGAAGACGATACAGTGTTGTAACTCAAGTTGGAATTTCAAAGCAGATCCTTTTCACACCTCCCCACTGATTTTCACAGTTTGATATAGCGGTGGTCGGCAGCACTCCTAGCTATCATTAATGGAAGTAGCAACGGAAGAATGAGGGCTCATAAAAGAAGGTGTGAAATGCCTTAACGACTGTGAAATTTGATGATAAAAAGGTGGAGCAAAGTTTATAAATCGACTGTTGCTTTCGTCAATTCGGGCAAACACTCCGTAAAAGTATAAATAACGTCAAATGGTTCTAATTGGATTGCATTATATGACTTATTGGATTGCAGTATAATCGTACCACGAATTCCCAGCCATTTAAGATTTGAAACCTAAACTATATGCCATTTAAGATTTCAAACCTAAATTATTTGTCCTATCCCTGAAATTCTTCCGTTAGTCTCTCTACCTTGTTGTTTACGTAATCGCTCCATGTTAGTCTCTCTAAATCGGCCTCCCGCCCAGCGGCCGGCCTCCGCTGCCACCTGGGCGGGAGGCCGATTCCCGGAATCGGCCTCCAACTATTCCTCAACAAATAATGGCGATCCACCCATCAAAAATATTTTTTTTTTTTAATTTGATTTTTTTTTTTTTTAATTTCTTTTTAGTTTTCTTTTTTAATTTTTTTAAATTTTTAATATTTTTCATTTTTAAAATTTTTTAATTCGTAACATTTTTTTTTTAATTTTTAATATTTTTTAATTCGTAACATTTTTTTTTTATTTTTAATATTTTTTTTTTAATTTGATGTTTTTCTTTTTTTTTAATTTTTTTTAATTTTTTAATATTTTTTTTAATTTAAATTTTTTTTTTAATTTCAAAAAATTTCAAATTATTTTTTTTTCAAATTTTTTATTTTAAATTTAATTTGTTTTAATTTTTTTTGCTTTTTTTTTAAATTTTGTTTTTAAATTTAATATTTTAGATTAATTATTTTTTAAAATTTAAAATTTATTTATTAAATTTATTAAATTTTAATTAATTTTTTTTTTTAATCTTTTAATTTATTTAGTTTTTCATTTTTTAAATTTATAAATTGTGTCATTTAAAAAAAAAAAACAGTAGATTTATGGATTTTTTTTTTTAATTATTTGCACGTGGTTTTTTTCATTTTTTTTGTTTTTTAATGATAGTTTTTTTTTATTTTAATTCTTTTATTTTAATTTTCTTTTTCATTTTTTTTTGTTAATTTTAAAATTTGTATTTTTTTTCTTATTATTATTATTTTTTTAATTTAAATTTTTAAATTTGATTTTTTCTTTTTATTTTATTTTATTTTTTTTATCTAAATTTTAATTTTGTAATTTTAATTATTTTTAAATTTTCTATTTTAATTTTTCTTTTAATTATATGGTTTTTTTAATAACTTAGAAAAAAATGTTTTTGATGTTTTTTTTTTTTTGGGGGGTGTTAATTTTTGTTTTTTTTCTTTATATTATGTGTTGTTTTTTCAAATTTTGTCATTTCTTTTGATATAATTTTCGAATATTTTTGTTTTTATTTATTTATTTTTGTTTAAATTTTTTATTTTTACGAGTTAATTTTGTTTTTTTTTACATTTTTATTGGTTTTTTTTTATTGTTTTGATATTTTTTTTTTATGTAAGTTTTGTGTTTTATTACCAACATGAAAATCACCACTCTAAAAAAAAAAGGTTGATGATGCATCAATACGTTTCAAAATTAGCATGAAAATCACTGCTCTAAAAAAACAAAGTTGATGCTGCATCAATACGTTTCAAAATTAGCATGAAAATCACTAAAATTTTAAAACAAATATTCATACTTCATAAATAAAAATATTAGAGTGTCAAAAATGTGCACAAAAAAAAAAAAGATGTGATTCTGCATCACCACTTTTCAAAATTGGGTGCTTTTTATGCTACCAAAAAAAGTAGGTAACAATGCGGTTACCTATTTCATCGGTAACAGTGTTATAGGCTAAGGTTTGTAGTGGTGAGATATAGAAGTAGTGGTGATATGAGCATATAGAGATAGGCTAAGGTTTATGAGTACCACTTTGATATAGAGATGGGAATATCAAACCATTAGGCATATAGGATAGCTTATGGTTTATGAGAGTGATAGCATAGGTTAAGATACTTAGGAGTAATAGTATAGGTTGATATAGGTTATGAAACTGATATTTTTTTATTTTTTTTTCTACGTAAAACTAATTCTATTATGTATAAAAGTTACTGGTACAAAACTGCCACAGTGTCAGCTATGAGAGCCTGACTACTGGGCTTGATGAACAAGCTAGTCAAAGAGTGTCTGGACCGCCCTGAATGGGAAACCGATCTTTTTAACAGAAATGTCTTGGCTTCCCTTGAAAGGGAAACCAACCTCAAGTTCATACACGACAAAATAACACAGAAATAAGTACTGAAATTAACCATCAGCCTTTTCAGCTGAGCTTTAAGGTGAAAAAGAAAAAAATTCCTACAGGAATTGAACAGAATAACCTGAAGAGATTGACAGTCACTGCTCATGAGTCGGAGACAGAGGTTCCTCGACAATCCTGCAACCATAATCATTGCTGTTGTCGTCCTTTCCTACATTGAGAGCGTCTTCCAAGCCTGTGTGATCATCCTCCCTGCTCAGCACGTTCTGGGGGGGGAGATTGGGAGCTGCAGTGAAAAACACTTCACCGGGGAAGCTTGAGACTTGAGGAGGCAGGGGAGAGGCATAACGGGTCGGAACATGGTTGGGGATTTCTTCACGGAGGGTTAACATGATAAAAGCAGTAAGAATGGGGTGATTCGAGGTGCATTCGAACCGTAGTTCAGCACGCTGAGAGGTTTGACGGATGGTGGGATGAACAGTCTCATGAGAGACAGGAGGGGGAGCACAGCTGGACGGAGCAGAAGCCAAGTGAGGGGAAGCAGGAGAAACACCAACATTTTCCTGGAGGTGACCCCATCCTCTGCCTCTACCGCCTCGCGTGGCTTGTGACTGAACATTCGCCTCATCAGCAGAGGAGGATCCAGAGGAAGAGCTGAGAGAAGGGCGGCGATAATTGGTGAGGCCTCGATTGATTCCTCGCCGGCACCTCATTCTCTGGTGGAGACGAGGCATGGAGACCGGGACGGGGAAATGGAACCTGGAACCGAAAGGACTGACTAAGAACAAAGAAGCTCGGGGAGTGGAATTGCCACCGTCGAAGAAATCCAATTGCGCCCGAACAGGAGGGTCCAGGCTACCACAATGATCAGCACAAACATCACTAAGAGGAATAGCGTTGCAGAGAGGACTATGAGAAAAATGGTATCCTGGGACAGGCTCGAAGCATGCAAGTAAGGAACAACGATGTCCAGTGTGCGTTCTCGCACTGGAGTCTGCAAAACCAGGAGGGCATTCACCGCGGAGGGGGGACAGAGATCCACCACAGCACTCACCAACCTTCGAACTATCTCCAATGAATGCCATGACCAAGAGAACCTCCATATGGAGTGGAGCTGTGAGCCGATCAAGGGAATTAACTACTGCTCGAGCTAGCAAGTTATTGCGTTCATAAATGCTGGTACAGGGAGCCATATGGGCTTCCCATGCGGGCTCGTTTGGGAGCTGTGCAGGGACCCATGTCCCATCGAACCGCTTATGCATCCGCATATGGAAAAAAGGTAGTGGGCTTGGCCCGGTTTAGACTAACTACTCGCACGACGAGCTACGACCTTGCTCGGGATCGAACACAAGACCGGTCCATCATTACGAGGCCGACTTTACCACTACGCCGCCTCCACGACCTTTATGAAACTGATATTAATAAGTAACCATATATTAATTATTTAACACTAAAATAATAATAGGAATTTAAGTACTAAAAACAAGAATCTTACAGTCCTTTACACTTGTTGGCTTCCTGATTTTGCTTTTTGCAGGTGTGACTGGTTGTCTTTGTGCAGGTGTGATTGGTCTTTGTCTTCTAAATAGGTCCCTTGAAATCTGAGAAGTCATGTTGATGCAGCCTTGTTCGATTTTTCCAGGCAACCTTTGAAACATGTTGATGCAGCCTTGTGTGCCATTTATGCAGTCTTTGAAACATATTGGTATTACTTGAACAGGTCCCTCTACATAATCTTGCTTGAACAGGTCCCTCTTATTTGAACAATCAATCAATAAAACAAATCCCTTATTGAAATTTTGAGAATGAGGAGATGAATATGATAAATTCACTATTTCTTCTCCCCCACTGATTCATTGACTTGTCCTCAAGTCATTATTGGAAATTGACAAAAGGAAATAACTTTTATTGAAATGAAAAACAATGAATTCTTACTGGCCAATTTCTTGGTTTTCCTGTAAGAATTCTAGTTTAGATTGTGCCAGAGTCTAGTTTTCACATCTAAACCTTTATTTTTTATCAATTTTTTTTATATTTTTATATATGTTTTTTATTTTTTATTTTTATTGTTTTATTTTTTAAATTAAAGAAATTGAAATGCCTATGGTAGAGATATCACAGCTAATTTTTGTACTATCTCAACCTCCTTCTGTTGTGTCACTGTCTGAATGAAGTCTTCTTTGCTTATGGGCTTGTGATAAATATTCAGCCTATGTCCATTGACTATAAATTTTCATCCTTATTGGTCAACGGTTGTAAGTTTGTCTGATCCATTTTCAAAAACTTGAACAATTTCATAAGGGCCCATCCAGTGTGTTGTGAACTTGGCTTTATGATCTTTAAATTCGGAATCAAATAGTAAAGCCCAGTCACCTTCTTTAAACTCTTTCTTATTGATATGTGTGTCATGCCATTGCTTCCATTATTTTTGCATAAATATTGTTCTTGCTTCTGCCTGCTATCTCATTTCATCCAACTGGTCAATTGCATGATCCTTTCTTTTTGAGCCTCACTAAGATCAACGCCTAAATCTCCAGCCATTTTATAAGTGTGTATTTGAAATTCAATAGGAAGCATTACCTCTTTAACATACACCAGCTGATAAGATGTAAATCATGTTTTATCTTTCCATGTGATTCTATAAGCCCAGAGAGTATCCTTGAGCTTATCCTCCCAGTTCTTTCTATTCATTGCCACTGTTTTGGTGATAATTCCCTCCAAAGTTTTATTTTTAGATTCCACTTGGCCATTGGCCTGTGGATGGTAGGGTGTACTCCTCCTATGATTGATTTTGTACTTTTAAGTGATGTCCTGAACCAATTTTGAAGTAAATTGGGTACCTTGGTCTGTTACTATTTCTCTAGGTACTCCATATCTGACAAATATTTCTTCAAAAAGGAAATTGACCATTGTTTTCTCAGTTTCCCTGACAAGTGCCTTTGCTTCAGCCCATTTAGTTACATAGTCAGTACATACTAAGATGTAATTTTTACCCTTACAAGGTTGATTAATGGGTCCAACAAAATCTAGAGCCCATTTTTCAAATGGCTCTAGATGTACTTGAGGTTGTAGTGGCATCTGATCTGAGGCAGTGGGTTTGCCCATGCATTGGCAACTGTCACAACTTCTTACATATTTCTTTGAATCTTCGAAAATTGATGGCCAATAATAGCCAAGACTGAGGCTTTTCAATGTTCTTCTTTTAGCTGCAAAATGGCCACCACAAGGTTAATCATGGCAAGATTTTAATACATCAAGAATTTCATCATCTCTTATGAATCTCCTAATAATCATATCATAACCAGTATAAAACAAATCTCCATTAACCCATGAGTATCTGGCACTTTGCTTGATTAGTCTTTTCTTCTCCTTTGATGTGAAGGATGGAGGTATCTTTCCTGTTGAGAGATAATTAGCTAAGTCATCATACCATGGATTCAATATTGAAATTGCAAATAAATGTTCATTAGGAAAAGAATCTTCAACTGGAACAACTTCACTTGGATTGTGAAGTCTAGAAAAGAAGTCTGCCACCTATTTCTGTTTACCTGGTCTATCCAACACTGTAACATTAAATTCCTGTAATAATAATAACCATCTGGTGACTCTACCATTAGTTATAGGTTTGTTCATTAAATACCTAATGGCAGAGTGGTCAGTATGAATAAAAACTTCATAACCAGTTATATAATAATGGAATTTGTTCACAACATGTAGGATTGCAAGAATTTCCTTCTCAGTTACTGTGTAATTAAGTTCTGTAGGTGTCAAATTCTTACTGATGAAATAAATGGCATAATTTAAAGATTCTTCATTGTGTCCTAATGAAGCACCTACTGCTGTATCAGATGCATCAATGAAGATGTGGAAAGGTAGAGTCCAATTAGGTCATTTTAGAACTAGAGTAGTGGATAATCTCTCTTTAAGTGTTTCAAAAGCTTTTTGAAAATTATCATTCCACTGAAAAGATACATATTTTGCAAGAAGCTTAAACAAAGGCAAAGCTATATTACTAAAATGTTCAATAAATCTTCTATAATAACTTGCATAGCCAAGAAAGCTTCTCACATATTTTTGATTTTTTGGTACTGGTAGATTAACAATAATTTGAATTTTTGATTGATCTACTTTGATTCCTTCTGAAGAAACATAACGACCCAATACTACCCCTTCATTCAACATCATATAACACTTTTCATTACTTAGGGATAAATGGGCTTCTATACATCTTTTCAGAACTTTCTCAAGCTTTTGCAATGAATGATCAAAAGAGTTACCATATACTGAAAAGTCATCCATATATACTTCAACACATTCATGAACTAGATCAGCAAAAATAGCTAATATTGTTCTCTGAAATGTAGCTGGAGCATTACAGATTCCAAATTGTAAAACATTTTAGGCATATGTGCCCCAGGGACAAGTAAAAGTGGTTTTTTCTTGGTCCTCTAAGGCTATTCTAATCTGGTTGTAACCACTGAAACCGTCAAGGAAGGAAAATGATGATTTCCTAGCTAATGTGTCCAAAACTTGGTCAATGAATGGAAATGGAAAATAATCTTTAAGGGTGGTTTTATTGAGTTGTCTGTAGTCAACATAGATTCGCCATTTGCCATTTTTTTTGGGCACTATCACTAATGGAGATACCCACTGGCTGTCAGAGATGGGATAAATAAAATTGGCTTTCAATAACTTTTGCAATTCATCTCTTACAATGTCCTGAAGCATAGGGTTCATCCTTCTCTGTGGCTGCCTCACTGGTCTTATATTAGTATCTGTGTAAATGTGGTGAGTGCAAGTTTCTGGGTCGATTCTCTGCATATCATTGTAGTCCCAATAAAATACCTTTTGGTACTTTGTCAATAATTCAATCAGCTTTTTTCCCTGAGATGAGTCTAGAAGTGTTCCAATGTTCAATGTTTTTCCTGGACTGATCTGTATGGTTTTTCTTTGTGTGTTTGTAATGGATTGAGTAGAAAAAATGTCTTCTAACAATGTTTGTAAAGAATGGATGGTACAATTTTCCTTAAATCATTGTGCTAATAGTTGATCTGCAGCATTATATTGTTCATTTCTTAATTCCTCTGAAATATCAGGTTGAGAAATAAACAAATCTACCAAATCTGCATTGTTATCCTCTTGAAAATCATAGATTTGGTTAATGCTCAAAATAGGGTGAACTTCCTCTTTATCATTATATTTTTCATCAAGCCTTAGGTTATAAGCTACTGCTATAGATTGTGCTGATGGGTATAAGGTAAGTTGTTTTCTTTCTGTCCCTCTAGAAATGATCATGTTGCCAGATCTACACCCAATAAATGCATCAGCAATTGCTAACCATGGCCTGCCAAGTATGATAGGATGTCCCCCTAAATTGGACTTTAGCTGGAGTACTAGGAAGTCTACTGGATACTCCCAAGAGTCTACTGAGACAATTATATCTTCAAATATCCCTTCAGGAATGACTTTGGATCTATCAGTTAATTCTAGGATATTTGGTGTTAATTGTAAGTCTCTGAGCTGTAATGTATTCATTGTTTCCAGTGTCATCAAATTCATGGCAGATCCAAGGTCAATCAAGGTATTTGGAATGGAAATGTTCTTAATGATTGTGGTAACTCTAGGAATACCAGGGTCAACATACTTTTCCATTGAAATAACATTTGACATGAGGCCAGCTAAATTTCCAATGCAATGAATGGTTTGTGAATCAAATCTTTTCTTTGTAGGCTTTTTGAGAAATAACTCTTTAATTTCTTTTCTGTATATTGGAATGTCTTTTATTTCCTGTAGTAATGGAATTTTCACATAAACATTCCTTAATTCATCTAGGACATCAAATTGAGGCAAAGGCATTGGTATTTTTGCTTGGATCAGTCTCGCAGGAAAAGGAGGTAGATTCATTATTTTCATTTGTTTGTTTTGTATTTCATCATCTTGTTTGCTTGGAAGCTCCTCATTCTTGTTTTCTTTTTGCTTTGTACCTGTTGGAGGTTCTGTTTGGAGAGTTCTACCAGACCTAAGCTCAATGTTTTGCAGAGGTAAATTGGGGTAAGATGTTCCCTCATCTACACTATATGCTTGTTTATTTTCTCTATTATTTGGGTTGGCTACAGGTTAAGCAGGTATTTGAGTAGGTCTAGGAGGCTAGTTAGAGGGTAGTTGTAGTTGTGGTAGATTTATTGGTGTAGGAGTAGGTAATGTTTGTTGTGGATTTTGTGGTTGATGGACAACTTTATGTTGAGGGTATTGCTGAGGATATTGCTGATATGTCTGAGGATACTGTTGGTATGGCTAAGGATATTGTTGGTATGGCTGAGGATATTTTTGATATCCTCTCCACTATTGTTGTGGGTAAGATTTTTGATGCGGATTAGACCAATTTTTCCAAGGCATAGGAATGTTCCAAGAATTCTGAATAGGCATTTGATCATGCGCAAGAAATTGTAAATTTGGATTTTGAAACATACCTGGAGGTCTCATTTGCCATGGTCTTCTAGCTCCCTGAGATACAAGTTCTCCATTTCTGCATTAGCTTCCAAATTGTAATTCTTCAAAACCGTGATCTTAGAACAATGAAAAATATCATGATTTTCTTTACAAAAGGCACAAACCTGAATATTTTCTAAAGGACACTCCTTCAAAGCATGTTTTTTTTCTGCACTTTGGACAGAACACTGCCATCAATTGGTCTTCTTCTTCTTATCTTTTCTTTGTTTTCAATGTGTCTATTTGATTTCCCAAGGTGCTTAATAGGTTTGTTTTAAGTTCTTCAAATAGGTTGCCTATTTCAGCCCAGGTAACCCTTGTTGTGGTAGATTTAGTAGCTTTAGATGTCATAGTTCTTTTTCCATTCCTTGCTTTACTTCTAGAATACTTTTCACACAAGTCTACAATTTCATCAAAGGTTAGAGTAGAGATATCACCTTTACCCATTAGGTTAAGTTCATCTAAATATTCTTCTCGGATGCCTTTTAAGAATATTGTTTGAATAAGATCATTAGACATGGTTCTATGCTTTGATTTTTGCAGATTATATACAAACCTTTCCAAGTATTCTTCTAAGGTTTCATCTTCTTGTTAATTCATTCTAAAAATGTCATCTTTGGAATCCTTTGAATGACAGTAAGGTTTATATTTTTTTAAGAAGATTTTCCTCATACCATTCCAATCAGTCACTGCATGTTCACCTAAATCCATAAACCACCTAAGTGCTGATGCTTTTAATGTGGCAGGAAAGAGTCTAAGTCTGTGTGCATCATTTGTATACCCATAGGTTCGACATACTATATCAAATTCAAATAAAATTGAATCAAGGTCTTCAGATGCCATGCCATAAAAATTTTGTAATACAGATGGGGGTATATTTTTCATTTTAATTTCTTCATCATTGTTTTCATCTTGAATAGGAAATTTAAATGTTGACTCCTCTTCGTGTCTTGGGTTTTGATTTTGATCATTTCTTTGTTTTTGTTCAAGTTCTCTTTGTCTTTTTTCAAGTTCTCTTTGTCTTCTTCTTTCCTCTTGTTGTCTCTCATATTCCCTAATTTGTTCTGGAGTAGGTCCTCTTGTTGATGCTCCTCCTTCCTCAGTCATTTTGATAGGTTGTTCTTTTGATTCCTCTTTTTCAGTGTCAATTTGTTCAAAGAGAAGTTGTTCTTCTAATTTCTCCTCCTCTTGATATTTTTTAGGGTCAAAAAGAGTTTGTTGGGTTCTTTTACTACTCTTTTTTACTATAGAAGATTCAGGTAGATGTTTCCTCTTTGCTTCATAATCTAATAGGATTTGTCTTTCAATGAGAGTAAGTCTCTTCCCTGATTTTTTTTTTCCTCAAGTTCTTCTACAGTAACCTTTCCAGCTAGAGTTGTAAACTCAACCTTCTCTAAAGTTTCTGCTCCCAATGGTAGGTTAGTTTTTGGATGGGGGATTTTTATAAATCTGCCTTTTTCATCCCTAGTTCTAGACATAAGGAATCATGGCTGAAGAATGAAAACTAAGTCTATGTTTTTGTTTGTTTTGTTTTTTTTTAGATTTGTTTTTGTAATTTTTTTATCCTTCTAGTTGCACCTCCCCAACAACGGCGCAAAATGTTTGGTCTATTCTACTGCTGTAGATTAGGCTTTAATTTCTTGTCAACCTGAGTAGGTAAACTTAGAGATACTTGTCTAATATATATAGACCTAGAAATATTTAATTTCCTAGATGAGGGTTTTTTGCAACAGGATCCAATATCCTTTTACAAGAGATTGTCCTTTGGTTGCTTACACACTTAAACACCTCTTCAATTAAAACAAATATATCCTCCTAAAAACAGAGTGCTTATGGTTGTCTGAGATTCTAATCCTTTTACAAGGACTCAACTCACACAGTCTCTTTCAAATAAGCACACTTAAATCAAACTCATTTAAAAACGAAGATCAAGATAATAATTTTGAATTCAATCAACAATTAAATCCTCTTACAAGGTTTACTCATTAATCTAGTAATTGAATTTTTCAATTATAACCATGAACATAAAGAAGAGATGATAACTGAAATAATAAACACACTTCTAATCAAGATTCATGAACTTACAGCATCAGAATTAAGTGAAAATGTACTATCAGATTTGAATATGCAGATGTAAAGGAAAACATAAAGAAAAGTGTATCAGCACTGTATGGGGGGCCTCCACACGTTGCAAGCACACTTGGAGTAACTCAAATGAAGAAAATGATGAACTATAACACCATGAAGAACTGAATCTTTGTCTCTATTGAAGTCTAGAAATAAATTACATGAAAACAGAGTTTGAAGCTTGGCACATAAATCTCATGTCTTTGTATGTCTCTCTCTATGTATCAACTAACTTTCAAATATTTTCCTCTAGCTATTTATCATGAATTACATAACAAAATGAGGCTATTCACGCTCCTCAAAATCCTAACTGACTTCCAAAAGAAGTTGAATTGGTTTAAATCCCTATATACAAGCAAAATATCAAGTCTGGTCATTTATGATTCAAAATGTTTTGCTGAAATGGTTGGGTTTGACCAGCGTTGATCGGTCACTTATGAACTTCGAATCTGAAGGTGAATAGATTTTTTGCCATCCTTGTACATTCCAGATTAAGTCCTGAACCTTCGTTTTGGTCCACCTGTCATGCCACATGTCAGAATATAAAGCCATTACAGGAAGTTACCAGAACTTGTAATTCTTTGAAAAATTCTAGTTTTAACACGAAAATTCCCAAAATTAATTTTAATGTAAAAATAACAATTATGGCACTATAATAATCAGTTTCAATAGGATATAAGAAATCTACGAAGGTTTATGAGGAAAATGATGAATAATAATGAGGTTTTTGGATAAAAAGATAGGTCATGAAATGGTACCAACATCTCCCCCAAACACAAGACTTTGCATGTCCTCATGCTAACCTGTTAGACTCCTCTGTTTGCTGCTTCTGTTGCCTGCAATAAAACATCCACATTCTTCTGAGCTTGATATTCAATCTTCATGTTTTTGTACTTTTCCTTGAGAGCTTTCTTCTAACTATACCATTTTCCAACCCATTTACAGATTTCAGTTTGATTGGCTTTGAGTTTTCTTACTTTCTTCTTCAAATTTTCATTTTTTTTTCAAATTTTCTTGCTTTGTTTTCTCAGTGCTTCATTCTCTTTCTTCACAACTCTTTCTAACACCTCTGATTCCCTGAGTTCTTGTTGCAAGTCTTGAATTTTCCTCTCTAGTTGCTTTTGCTTCCTGTTTGGGGGTGTTTTCTCTTTTGGTTCTTCACTACTGCCTTCTATTACCATTTCTTGTATATTTGCATCCTGTTCTTGCTGCATGTCTTCATTATCTTGCATTTTCTTACTTTTTATCCTTCTATATTTCTTTGTATAGGTGGTAAAATTTTTATCTTTTTCATCTCTGTTAGCCTCTTCTTGTCTCATTTTTCTTGTTCTTATAATGCTACTAGGCTGGGCAACAATGTTTGATCTAAATTCCGGAGTCTCATCATCAATTTCAATTACAACAGTCATGAATTGTGTACCCTCTTGTTTCTCTTGTTCTTCTTCATTAGTTTTGATTTCATTAGAGATTAAAAATCTCTTCCATGTCATCCTGTCTTTTGTAATTCAAACTCAATTAATTTTTTTATCAAACCAAAATGACATAAATTTTTATCCATATTACCTTTCTTCTTCTAAATAGTTTTTGACATTTTGGTTAAGCTCTGACAAAGGAAATAAGGTAGAATGATGGTACATTCCCCTTTCAAATGCAACAAGATCTTGATATGATACAAATACACTATACTATATCTGCCCTCACATGCGATAAAATTTTGAAGGATATAGACCATTTCATCCTAGGGATGAATAAGCCAACTCCTAGGAACTCCTATTTTCCAGTTTACTGAGGACACTCTAGATCTGGATATGAATGGTGTCCATGATTTCTCCTTGAATTGCTTTGTTTTAAAGTATTTCTCACCCTATGGACTGATATCTATTGTTTGGGCTATAGTGTCTTCTGAAACCCTAAAGGGAAGACTCCCTACTGTGGATTTTTCTCCAGTGAAAGAAGAAGCAAATTGTTTTGTGACTTCTTCATAATACCCATTAAATTTTTCTAAGAAAGGTAACCACTGTTTTTCTCTTAAAATTTTGACACAATCTTCATGAAATTTCGAACTGTCGAACTTCTCTGGTTCTACCCTATTTTCCATTAAAATTTCTTTGTTCTAACCCTGTCTTCTTATGCCCTGTTAAAAAATATTATTAACCAGGGTTTTTAACTGTTACCTCTTTTGTTGCGTTCCTCTGGGCTGACCTTAAATTTTTGAGTCAACCTTGAATTTTTGGGCTGAATTCAAATTTCTGGGCTGATCCCCATGTTTTAGATAATCCTTAGTGCCTATTTTCTCCCTTTTTCCAAGCAACGTATCTTGGCAGCTGTCTTTAAACTATATTCTTGGTATTTCTATTTTTAAACCACAGAGCCTGAACTTAACCACCTGAATTCGGACTTGTGTCGACCTTTGTGATTGGAGAAACTCAAAATTTTAGCCTGCTATCATGAAATGGAATTGATATAATTATGGCGCAGAGGATAGGGTCTTATTAGCAAAAATCATAGTCTTGTTTGTAGGGTACGTAGGCGTGGTTTCAATCATGGTTACAGAGTATGCAGGCCGTGTTGCAATGGAATGATAGCTACAGTGAATACGTTCATTGGCGGTGTATCTGTCTATTAAAGGCTGTGGAGACCGTTTGTACTGGCTGGCAGTGGGCAGAATGAATCGAAATCAACGTGGAAGCAGTATTTTAATAGATGTCTTCTCATTTGGTGTCTAATAAGGCCGTGGAGAGGCCTTATAGACCCGTTGGTACTTGCTGGCAGAGGTTGATTTGAAAGGTTTTTTTATTTTTTTGAAAAGGTTTAAGGGGTATAGCTAGAGATAGGTTAAGGTTTATAGTGGTGAGATATAGAAGTAGTAGTGATATAGAGATAGAGATGGCATATAGAGATAGGCTAGGGTTATGAAATTGATATAGAGATAGGCATGAGGGGTATAAAGGCATATAAAACCATTAGGCATATAGGATAGCTTATGGTTTTTGAGAGTGGTAGCATAGGTTAAGAAATAATGGAGTAATGGTATAGGTTGATATAGGTTATGAAACTGATATTAATAAGTAACCATAAATTAATTATTTAACACTAAAATAATCATAGGAATTTAAGTACTAAAAACAAGAATCTTACAGTACTTTTTTCTTTTTGCAGGTGTGACTAGTTGTCTTTGTGAAGGTGTGATTGGTCTTTGTCTTCTAAACAGGTCCCTTGAAAATGAGCATACATAGGTCCCTCTGAAATCTGAAAAGTCATGTTGATTCAGCCTCTATCTTTCTTGGTTTTGTAGAACATGTTGATGTAGCCTTGTTTGATTTTGAACCTTTGAAACATGTTGATGCAACCTTGTGTGCCATTGATGCAATCTTTGAAACATATTGATATGACTTGAACAGGTCCCTTTGCTGATAAGTCTTGCTTGAACAGGTCCCTCTTTTGCTGATTAGAACAAAACAACTCCTTCTTATTTGATCAATCAATCAATAAAATAAATCCCTTATTGAAATTTTGAGAATGAGGAGATGAATATGAAAAATTCATTCTTTCTTCTCCCCCATTGATTCATTGAATTGTCCTCAAGTCATTATTGGAAATTGGAAAAACAAGTGATTAACAGAAATGAAAGAAAATGAATTCTTACCAGCCAATTTCTTGGTTTTCCTGTAATAATTCTAGTTTAGATTGCGCCAGAGTCTGGTTTTCACATCTAAACCTTTATTTTTTATTGGCTTTTTTTAGTTTTGATTTTTTTATTTTGTTTAATTTTTTTTTTTTTTGGTAAAAAATTTGAAAAAAAATTGAAATAACTAAGGTAAAGATATCACAGCTGGCTGTTGTATTATCTCAACCTCCTTCTGTTGTGTTACTTTCTGAATGAAGTCTTCCTTGCTTATAGGCTTATGATAAATCTTCAGCCTATGTCCATTGACTATAAATGTATTTCCTTGTTGGTCAATGGTGGTAAGTTTGACTGATCCATTTTCAAAAACTTGAACAATTTCGTAAGGGCCCATCCAGTGTGTTGTAAACTTGGCTTTATGATCTTTGAATTTGGAGTCAAATAGTAAGGCCCAATCACCTTCTTTAAACTCTTTCTTCTTGATATGTGTGTCATGCCGTTGCTTCCTTTTTTTTTTGCATGAATATTGTTCTTTCTTCTGCCTGCTGTCTCATTTCATCCAACTGGTTCAATTGCATGATCCTTTCTTTTTGTGCCTCATCAAGATCAATGCCTAAATCTGAAGCCATTTTATAAGTGTGTATTTGAAATTCAATAAGAAGCATTACCTCTTTACCATACACCAGTTGATAAGGTGTAAATCATGTTGTACCTTTCCATTTGATTCTATAAGCCCAGAGAGCATCCTTAAGCTTTTCCTCCCAGTTCTTTCTATTCATTGCCACTGTTTTGGTTATGATTCCTTCCAGAGTTTTGTTTGTAGATTCCACTTGGCCATTGGCCTGTGGATGGCAAGGTGTACTCCTCCTATGCTTGATTTTGTACTTTTCAGTGATGTCCTGAGCCAATATTGAAGTAAATTGGGTACCTTGGTCTGTTATTATTTATCTAGGCACTCCATACCTGACAAATATTTCTTCAAAAGGAAATTAACCACTGTTTTCTTCGTTGCCCTAACAAGTGCCTTTGCTTCAGCCCATTAGTTACATAGTTAGTACATACTAAGATGTACTTTTTACCCTTACAAGGTGGATTAATGGGTCCAACAAAATCTAGAGCCCATTTTTCAAATGGCTATAGATGTACTTGAGGTTGTAGTGGCATCTGATATGAGGCAGTTGGTCTGCCCATACGTTGAAAACTGTCACAACTTCTTACATAATTCTTTGAATCCTTGAAAATTGATGGCCAATAATAGCCAAGACTGATGATTTTGAATGTTGTTCTTTTAGCTGCAAAATGCCCACCACAAGGTTCATCATGGCAAGATTTTAATACATCAAGAATTTCATCATCTCTTATGCATCTTCTAATAATCATATCATAACCAGTGTAAAACAAATCTCCATTAACCCATGAGTATCTGACACTTTTCTTGATTAGTCTTTTCTTCTCCTTTGAAGTGAAGGATGGAGGCACCTTTCCTGTTGAGAGATAATTAGCTAAATCAGCATACCATGGATTCAATATTGAAATTTCAAATAAATGTTCATCAGGAAAATAATCTTCCATGCAGAGCAACTTTGCTCCCATATCACAGTTGTGAAGTCTGAAAAAATCCTCACCTGGTTCTCTTTACCTGGTCTATCCAACACTGTAACATTAAATTCCTGTAATAATAGTAACCATCTGGTGACTCTACCATTAGTTATAGGTTTTTTCATTAAATACCTAATGGCAGAGTGGTCAGTATGAATAAAAACTTCATAACCAGTTATATAATGATGGAATTTGTTCACAACATGTATGATTGCAAGTATTTCCTTCTTAGTTACTATGTACTTAAGTTCTGCAGGTGTCAAATTCTTACTAATGAAATAAATGGCATAATTTAAAGATTCTTTCTTTTGTCCTAATGAATCACCTACTGTTGTATTAGATGCATCAGGGAAGATGTGGAAAGGTAGAGTCCAATTAGGTCCTTTTAGAACTGGAGTAGTGCATAATCTCTCTTTAAGTGTTTCAAAAGATTTTTTACAATTATCATTCCACTGAAAAGATACATATTTTTCAAGAAGCTTAAACAAAGTCAAATCTATATTACTAAAATGTTCAATAAATATCCTATAATAACTTGCATAGCCAAGAAAACTTCTCACATATTTTTTAGTTTTTGGTACTGGTAGATTAACAATAATTTGAATTTTTGATTGATATACTTTGATTCCTTCTAAAGAAACATAATAACCCAATACTACCCCTTCATTCAACATCATATAACACTTTTCATTACTTAGGGATAAATTGGCTTCTATACATCTTTTTAGAACTTTCTCAAGATTTTGCAATGAATGATCATAATAGTTACCATTACTGAAAAGTCATCCATATATACTTCAACACATTCATGAACTAGATCAACAAAAATAACTAATACTGCTCTTTGAAATGTAGCTGGAGCATTACAGAGTCCAAATGGTAAAAAATTGTAGGCATGTGTGCCCCAGGGACAAATAAAAGTGGTTTATTCTTGGTCCTCTAAGGCTATTTTGATCTGATTGTAACCACTGAAACCATCAAGAAAGGAAAATGATGATTTCCCAGCTAATGTTTCCAAAACTTGGTCAATGAATGGCAATGGAAAATAATCTTTAAGGGTGGCTTTATTGAGTTGTCTATAGTCAACACAGATTCGCCATTTGCCATTTTTCTTGGGCACTATCACTAATGGAGATACCCACTGGCTGTCAGAGATGGGATAAATAAAATTGACTTTCAGTAACTTTTGCAATTCATCTCTTACATTGTCCTGAAGCATAGGGTTCATCCTTATCTATGGCTGCCTCACTGGTCTTATATTAGTATCTATGTAAATGTGGTGAGTGCAAGTTTCTGGGTGGATTCCCTGCATATTAGTGTAGTCCCAAGAAAATGCCTTTTGGTACTTTGTGAATAATTCAATCAGATTTTGTTCCTGAGATGAGTCTAGAAGTGTTCCAATGTTCGATGGTTTTCCTGGACTGATCTCTATGGTTTTGCTTTGTGTCTTTGTAATGGATTGAATAGGAAAAATGTTTTCGAACAATGTTTGAAAAGACTGGATGGTACAAGTTTCCTGAAATCATTGTGCTAATGGTTGATCTGCAATATTATATTTTTCATTTATTATTTCCTCTGAAATATTAGGTTGTAAAATAAACAAATCTACCAAATCTGCATTGTTATCCTCTTGAAAATCATAAATTTGGTTAATGCTCAAAATAGGGTGAACTTCCTCTTTATCATTATATTTTTCATCAACCCATAGGTTATGAGCTACTCCTAGAGATTGTGTTGATGGGTATAAGGCAGTTTTTTTTCTGTCCCTCTAGAAATGATCATGTTGCTAGATCTACACCCAATAAATGCATTAGCAGTTGCCAACCATGGCCTGCCAAGTGTGATAGGATGTCCCCCTAAATTGGACTTTGGTTGGAGTATTAGGAAGTCTATTGGATACTCCGAAGAGTATACTAAGACAATTATATCTTCCAATATCCCTTCAGGAATGACTTTGGATCTATCACCTAATTCTAGGATAATTGGTGTTAATTGTAAGTCTCTAAGTTGTAATGTTTTCATTGTTTCCAGTGTCATCACATTGATGGCAGCTCCAACGTCAATCAAGGTATTTGGAATGGAAATGTTGTTAATGATTGTGGTAACTCTAGGAATACCAGGGTCAACATACTTTTCCATTGAAATAACATTTGACTTGAGGCCAGCTAAATTTCCAATGACATGAATGGTTTGTGAATCAAATCTTTTCTTTGTAGGCTTTTTGAGACATAACTCTTTAATTTCTTTGGCGTATATTGGAATGTCTTTTATGTCCTGTAGTAATGGAATTTTCACATAAATATTCCTTAATTCATCTAGGACATCAAATTGAGGCAAAGGCATTGGTAGTTTTGCTTGGATCAATCTCTCAGGAAAAGGAGGTGGATTCATTGTTTGCATTTTTTTGTTTTTTATTTCATCATCTTGTTTTCTTGGAAGTTCATCATTCTTGTTTTCTTTTTGCTTTGTAGCTATTGGAGGTTCTGTTTGGAGATTTCTATCAGACCTAAGCTGAATTTTTTGCAGAGGTAGAACAGGGTAAGATGTTCCCTCATCTACACTATATGCTTGTTTGTCTTCTCTATTATTTGGGTTGGCTACAGGTTGAGCAAGTATTTGAGTAGGTCTAGGAGGTTGGTTGGAGGGTAGTTGTAGTTGTGGTGGATTTATTGGTGGAGGAGTAGGTAATGTTTGTTGTGGATGTCTTGGTTGATGGACAACTTGCTGTTGAGGGTATTGCTTAGGATATTGTTGATATGTTTGAGGATACTACTAGTATGGCTGAGGATATTGTTGGTATGGCTGAGGATATTGTTGATATCCTCTCCATTGTTGTTGTGGGTAAGATTGTTGATGCTGATTAGACGAATTTTTCCAAGGCATAGGAATGTTCCAAGAATTATGAATAGGCATTTGATCATGTGCAGGAAATTGTAAATTTTGATTTTGAAACATACCTGGAGGTCTCATTTGCCTTGGTCTTCTAGCTCCCATGAGATACAAGTTTTCCATTTCTGCATTAGCTTCCAAATTGTAATTATGCAAAACCTTGATCTTAGAATAATGAAAAATATCATGATTTTCTTAACAAAAGGCACAAACCTGAATATTTTCTAAAGGAAACTCCTTCAAAGCATGTTTTTTTCTGCATTTTGGACAAAACACTGCCATCAATTGATCTTCTTTTTCTTGCCTTTTCTTTGTTTTCAATGTGTCTATTTAATTTCCCAAGGTGCTTAATAGGTATGTTTTAAATTCTTCAAATAGGTTTCCTATTTCAGCTCTTGTAACACTTGTTGTGGTAGATTTAGTAGCTTTAGATGTCATAGTTCTTTTTCCATTCCTTGCTTTACTTCTAGAATAATTTTCACATAAGTCTGAAATTTCATCAAAGGGTAGAGTAAAGATATCACCTTTACCCATTAGGTTAAGGCCATATAAATATTCTTCTCAGATGCCTTTTAAGAATATTGTTCGAATAAGATCATTAGACATGGTTCTATGATTTTATTTTTGCAGATTATATAAAAACCTTTCCAACTATTCTTCTAAGGTTTCATCTTCTTGTTGATTCATTCTAAAAATGTCATCTTTGGAATCCTTTGATCGACAGTAAGGTTTATATTTTTTTAGGAAGATTTTCCTCATACCATTCCAATCAGTCACTGCATGTTCACCTAATCCCATAAACCACCTAAGTGCTAATGCTTTTAATGTGGCAGGAAAGAGTCTAAGTCTGTGTGCATCATCTGTATACCCATAGGTTCGAAATACTATATCAAATTCAAATAAAAATGAATCAGGGTCTTCAGATGCCATGCCATAAAATTTTTGGTAATACAGATGGGGGTATATTTTTCATTCTAATTTCTTCATCATTGTTTTCTTCTTGAATAGGAAATTTAAATGTTGACTCCTCTTCCTATCTTGGGTTTTGATTTTGATCATTTCTTTGTTTTTGTTCAAGTTCTCTTTGTCTTATTCTTTCTTCTTGTTGTCTCTCATATTTCCTAAGTTGTTCTGGAGTAGGTCCTGTTGTTGATGCTCCTCCTTCCTCAGTCATTTTTATAGGTTGTTCTTCTGATTCCTCTTTTTCGGTGTCAATTTGTTCAAAGATAAGTTGTTCTTCTAATTTCTCCTCCTCTTGATATTTTTCAGGGTCAAAAAGAGTTTGTTGGGTTCTTTTACTACTTTGTTTTACTATAGAAGATTTAGGTAGATGTTTCCTCTTTGCTTCATAAGCTACTAGGATTTGTCTTTCAATGAGTAAGTCTCTGCCCTGATTTTTGTTTTTCCTCAAGTTCTTCTATAGTAACCTTTCTAGCTGCAGTTGTAAACTCAACCTTCTCTAAATTTTCTGCTCCCAATGGTGGGTTTGTTTTTGGATGGGGGGTTTTTATAAATCTACCTTTTTCATCCCTAAGTCTAGACATAAGGAATCATGGCTGAAGAATGAAAACTAAGTCTATGTTTTTGTTTGTTTTGTTTTTTTTTAGATTTGTTTTTGTAATTATTTTATCCTTTTATTTGCACCTCCCCGGCAATGGTGCAAAATGTTTGGTCTATTCTACTGCTGTAAATTAGGCTTTAATTTCTTGTCAACCCGAGTAGGTAAACTTAGAGATACTTGTCTAATATATATATACTTAGAAAGATTTAATTTCCTAAATGAGGGCTTGTTGCAGTAGGATCCAATACCCTATTACAGAGATTGTCCTTTGGTTCCTTACACACTTAAACACCTCTTCAATTAAAATAGATCTATCCTCCTAAAAACAGAGTGCTTATGGTTGTCTGAGATTCTAGTCCTTTTACAAGGACTCAACACACAGAGTCTCTTTCAAATCAGCACACTTAAATCAAACTCATTTAAAAAACCAGAGATCAAGGTAATAATCTTGAATTCAATCAATAATTAAATCCTCTTACAAGGTTTACTCATTAATCTAGTGATTGAATTTTGAAATTACAAACATGAACATGAAGCAGAAATAATAAATGAGATAACAAACACAACTTTGAACTATGATTCATTAAATTGCAGCATAAAAATTAAGTGAGAATGCACTATCAGATCTGAATATGTAGATTTAAATAAAAACATATAGAAAGTGTACCAGCACTGCATGGGGGCCCTCCACACATTGCAAGCACACTTGGAGTAACTCAGATGGAGAAAATGCTAAGCTATAACACCATGAAGAACTGAATCTATGTCTGCATTAAGGTATGAAAATCAATTACAGAAAACAAAGTTTGAAGCTTCACACAGAAATCTCATGTCTTTGTATGTCTCTCTCTACGTATCTACTAGCCTTCAATATCTTTTCTTCTAACTATTTATCATGAATTACATAAAAAAAGGAGGCTATTCACATTCCTCAAAAGCCTAACTGACTTCCAAAATAAGTCGAATTGGTTTAAATCCCTATATACAAGAAAAATATCAAGTCTGTTCATTTATGATTCAAGATTTTCTGCTGAAATGGCTAGGTTTGACCAGCGTTGACCAGCCACTTATGGACTTTGTATCTGAAGGTGAATAGATTTTTCGCCATCCTTGTACATTCCAGATTAAGTCCTCAATCTTCATTTTGGCCCACCTGTCACACCACATGTCAGAACATAAAGCCATTACAGGAAGTTACCAGAACTTGTAATTTCTTGAAAAATTATAGTTTTAACAAGAAAATTCCCAAAATCAATTTCAATGTAAAAATAAAAATTATGGTACTATACTAATCAGTTTCAATATGATATAAGAAATTTATGAATGTTTTGTGAGGAAAATGATGGATAATAATGAGGTTTTTGGATAAAAAGATAGGTCATGAAATGGTACCAACATCTCCCCCAAACACAAGACTTTGCATGTCCTCATGCTAACTTGTCAGACTCCTCTATTTGCTACTTCTGCTGCCTACAATAATACATCCACATTCTTCTGAGCTTGATATTCAGTCTTCATGTTTTTGTACTTTGCCTTGAGAGATTTCTTCTGTCTATACCACTTGCTAGCCCATCTACAAATTTCAGTTTGATTGGCTTTGAGTTTTCTTACTTTCTTCTTCAATTTTTCATTTTCATTTTGAATTTTCTTGCTTTGTGCTCTCAGTGCTTCATTCTCTCTCTTCACAACTCTTTCTAACATCTCTGATTCCTTGAGTTCTTGTTGCAAGTCTTGAATTTGCCTCTTTGGTTGATTCTGCTTTCTGTTTGAGGGTGTTTGCTCTTTTGGTTTTTCACGTTTGCCTTCAATTTTCTCTTCTTGTATATTTGTATCTTGGGCTTTCTGTATGTCATCATTATCTTGCATTGTCTTACCTTTTATCCTCCTATATTTCCTTGCATAAGTGGTAAATTTTCTATCTTTTTCAGCTCTCTTGGCTTCTTCCTTTCTCATTTTTCTTGTTCTTATGCTACTACTAGGCTCGGAAAAGGTGTTTGATCTGAATTCTAGAGTTTCATCATCTATTTCAATTACATCAGTCATGAATTATGTACCCTCTTGTTTCTCCTATTCTTATTCATTAGTTTTTATTTCATTAGAGATTAAAAATCCCTTCCATGTCATCTCTGTCTTTTGTAATTCAAACTCAATTAAAATTTTTACCAAACCAAAATGATATAAACTTTTATCCATATTAATTTTCTACTTCTGAATAATTTTACACATTTCGGTTAGGCTCTATAAAAGGAAATATGGAAGACTGATGGTACATTCGCCTTTCAAATGCAACAACATCATAATATGATACAGATACACTATACTATATCTGCCCTCACATGTGATAAAATTTTGAAGGATATAGACCATTTCATCCCAGGGATGAACAAGCCAGCTTCTAGAAACTCCTATTTTCCAATTCACTGAGGACACTCTGGATCTATATATGAATTGTGTCCATGATTTTTCCTTGAATTGCTTGGTTTTAAAGTATTTCTCACCCTCTGGACTGATATCTATTATTTGAGCTATAGTGTCCTCTAAAACCCTCAAGGAAAGACTCCCTACCATGGCTTTTTCTCCAGTGAATGAAGAAGCAAACTTTCTGGTAACTTCCTCATTATATCCATTAAATTTTTCTAAGAAAGGCAACCACTTGTTTGTCTCTTAAAATTTTGACACATTCCTCATCAAATTTCAAACTGTCAAATTTTTATGGTTCTGCCCTATTTGCATTTAAATTTTCTTGTTTTAATTACCCTATCTTCTTTTTTAAAAATTTTACCCAGGGTTTTTGACAGTTACCTCTTTCGTTGCTTCCTCCTTGAATTTCTGGGCTAACCTTGAATTTCTGGGTTGACCTCGAATTTCTGGGTTGACCTCCACGTTTTGGATAAACTCTGAGTGCTATGTTTTCTCCTAAGCAGCGTATCCTGGATTTGCATATATCAGTGTGTAGCTGACAATCCTCTTTGGTAATTCTCCCTAGCGTTGAAGACTTCTCCTTAAAAATTTAAAACTACACCGACTCCTCTCAAAGTTTACACCTGTTTATATGAAATGATGGGTTATGATTGCAGAGGACAATGAGATGAAGTACGGAATGATGTTGATTCACATATGGTTACAGAGGATATGGTAGTGGTTGTAGAAAGCGTAATCGTGGTGGCAGAGTGCGGAATGAATTGAAATCGCTAGAGGATAGACTAAAATGTTATTGGAAACGGTCTTTTTAAACATATGTCTCCCATTTAGTGTCTAATAAGGCCACGAAGAGGCCTTATAGACCCGTTGGTACTTGCTGGCAGTGGGTTTGATTTGAAAGTTTTTTCAAAAGATTTGTAGTGGGTATAGCCAACATAGAGATAGGGTGAGTTTTGTAGTGGTGAGATAGAGAAGTAGTGGTGATATGAGCATATAGAGATAGGCTAAGGTTTATGAGTACCACTTTGATATAGAGATGGGCATATAAAACCATTAGGCATATAGAATAGCTTATGGTTTTTGGGAGTGATAGCATAGGTTAAGATACTTAGGAGTAATGGTATAGGTTGATATAGGTTATGAAAATGATATTAATAAGTAACCATAAATTAATTATTTAACAATAAAATAATCATAGGAATTTAAGTATTAAAAACAAGAATCTTACAGTCCTTTACACTTGTTAGCTTCCCAATTTTTATTTTTGCAGGTGTGACTGGTTGTCTTTGTGCAAGTGTGACTGCTCTTTGTCTTCTAAATAGGTCCCTTGAAATCTAAAAAGTCATGTTGATGCAGCCTTGTTTGATTTTTCCAAGCAACCTTTGAAACATGTTGATGCAGCCTTGTGTGCCATTGACGCAGTCTTTGAAATATATTGGTATTACTTGAACAGGTCCCTCTGCATAATCTTGCTTGAACAGGTCCCTCTTATTTTAACAATTAATCAATAAAAAAAATCCATTATTGGAATTTTGAGAATGAGGAGATGAATATGAAAAATTCATTATTTCTTCTCCCCCACTGATTCATTGACTTGTCCTCAAGTCATTACTGGAAATTGACAAAACGAAATAACTTTTATAGAAATGAAAAACAATGAATACTTACTAGCAAATTTCTTGGTTTTCCTGTAATAATTCTACTTTAGATTGTGCCAGAGTCTGGTTTTCACATCTAAACCTTTATTTTTTATTATTTTTTTTATATTTTTATCTTTTTTTATTGTTTTATTTTTTAAATTAAAGAAATTGAAATGACTATGGTAGAGATATCACAGTTAATTGTTGTACTATCTCAACCTCCTTCTGCTGTGTCACTGTCTGAATGAGGTCTTCTTTGCTTATGGGCTTGTGATAAATCTTCAGCCTATGTCCATTGACTATAAATGTTCTTCCTTCTTGGTCAATGGTTGTAAGTTTGACAGATCCATTTTCAAAAACTTGAACAATTTCATAAGGGCCCATCCAGTGTGTTGTGAACTTGGCTTTATGATCTTTAAATTTGGAATCAAATAATAAATCCCAGTCACCTTCTTTAAACTCTTTCCTCTTGATATGTGTGTCATGCCATTGGTTCCTTTGTTTTTTCATAAATATTGTTCTTTCTTCTGCCTGCTATCTCATTTCATCCAATTGGTTCAATTGCATGATACTTTCTTTTTGAGCCTCACTATGATCAATGCCTAAATTTGCAGCCATTTTATAAGTGTGTATTTGAAATTCAATAGGAGGCATTACCTTTTTACCATACACCAGCTGATAGTTGTATCTTTCCATGTGATTCTATAAGCCCAGAGAACATCCTTGAGCTTATCCTCCTAGTTCTTTCTATTCATTGCCACTATTTTGGTGATAATTCCCTCCAGAGTTTTATTTGTAGATTCCACTTGGCCATTGGCCTGTGGATGGTAGGGTGTACTCCTCCTATGCTTGATTTTGTACTTTTTAGTGATGTCCTGAACCAATCTTGAAGTAAATTGGGTACCTTTTTTTGTTAATATTTCTCTAGGTACTCCATATCTGATGAATATTTCTTCAAAAAGGAAATTGACCATTGTTTTCTCAGTTGCCCTAACAAGTGCCTTTGCTTCAGCCCATTTAGTTAAATAGTCAGTACATACTAAGATGTACTTTTTACCCTTACAAGGTGGGTTAATGGGTCCAACAAAATCTAGAGCCCATCTTTCAAATGGCTCTAGATGTACTTGAGGTTGTAGTGGCATCTCATCTAAGGCAGTGGGTCTGCCCATGTGTCGGCAACTGTCACAACTTTTTACATATTTCTTTGAATCTTTGAATATTGATGGCCATATTTTCAATTATTCTATATCAAACTATTTCCTATTTAAAATTGAGGGCCATATTTCTAAACCATTTATATGATTTATAGTTAGAACTGCTCTGACTGTTTCCTGTTGTATTTCTACTGCTCTGACTATTCTCCTGCTGCATTTATGAATACACTTTGTCCTTTTCTCTTTTCCCGTGCTCTACAGACGTGGATGCCCTTTTCTAATTGGAGGGGGGAAGGTATAAATTATGGAACAACATGAGAAATAACTACCGAACTCCACCAAAATTTGCTGATGCGAAAAATATTATTATTTCTTCCTTTACATAAAAATAACATTTCCCAATTCAAAATCTTTGTATGCAGTATTTTTTGCTATTCCAAACTGTCTAACTGTGAGAAAGTGCATGCAAAGGTGTGAATTAGGGTCCAATAGCACAACAAATATGGGAGGAAATTATGTCCTTAGTGAACCTACAATATTAAGATTAATAGAGAAGGCTTGTGAAATTATTGAGAGCGCGCATTGGCTTCAATACCTCGTCAAATTACATGGATTCCATAGCAAAATAGTGCTTGAATTTCTGCAAAATTTGTAGAATGGACGCACAACTGTAAATGCAGAAGTATAATAATATCCAAAGCAGTCATAGTTGAAGCCTCTGGACTTCTAGTAGAAGGCACGAAATGAACCGACAAACATGTTCTATTGCATGAAGCAGTCGCAGTATTTAAGGACCTAGAGGAATAACTAATACACTAATTAAAAGGAGTTGATCGAGCATCATTAAAAGAGCCATGGCGAGAACTAGCGACCACCATTCGGAGATACATCACTTGCGATGGTAATCAAGATGTGCTAAATCCTCGACAACTTAAACTGTTAGCAATTCATAGACAAAAAATCACATTTAACCTATTGCTCTTTTTAAATTTCTTATTGCATGATGTTTCTAGTCATGCTATAAAAGCCCAAATTCCATATTCTACCATCAGCCATCATGGATTGATTAAGCTTATTATTATTCATGAACTTGTCAAACATTAATTTACCTGGGATAACTTTGTAAATCCTACCTTACCCCTATCAAGGAAAACCCAGATGCATATGTAGGGTAGATGATAGAAATATTGATGACTTAGAGCAACAAATTGAAGAGGTAGAAATACCAAAGAGAGAAAGAAAAAGGAGGACTTCTTCCTTAGCCTCTGGCCCAGAAAAACAAAGACATTTTGTGAGGCTAAGTTAATGACAGAATACCACGAACCCAATAGATGAAGAAGGGCCATCTCATGAACCCCCTCCAAACCCTCAAAACACCTTTTTATTAGGCGAGGAGGAGGAGGTGGCCCGAGTATTAGAAAATTTGGGAACACTCTTTGAGGAAGGAGACCAATTTGAGCATTCTCAAGGTCAAGATCATACTCTTAACCAGTCTTCGTCTATAGGTAGTTATGGCTACACTGAAATTTTTTAATATATTGAAGGAATGGAAGATTCGTAGAAACAAGGGGAACTAATTCCCTCTATAGATGAATATCCTGAGGGATAAAATCATGTAGAAAGAGATTTTGGATCAAAAAATCAATTAGGAGACACTCTTCCATTGGAATATGATCCTAACATTGACACAACCTCTCTTTCACCTGAAATGGGCATAGGTTTTCCCTCTCCAATCAAAAACCTCATAAAGGAGGAAGAGAAGACAGATAGTGCCAAGCTGAAAAGTTAGAGTAAAAAGAACAAAAAGTTGAAGAAAATGATTAAAATATCAAGAAAATGGTTGAAGGAAGAGGATAAAAACCGGAAGTAGAAAGTGGAATTAGAAACCATTGGAACCCAAATAGAGAAATGTTCCACTAAGGATATTGGAACTCAAACCAAAAATATGTGTGTCTGTTCAATGGAGACTCAAACAAACTTTTATTTGAATGTTATGAATATTGATGTTCAATAAAATTTTGTAGATTGTTGTATTCCTCATGAAACAACCGATACTATGGAAAATGTTGTTCAAACTTATTTCGCGACAACTTGTGACAATATATCTCAAACAGAAGAAACACCTCATTATGTTCCTCTAGTAAGGGAAGTTGTTATCCGGAAATTGAAAAATGAATTAACAAGGACCCAACAGGTGCTGCCTCAACACCAAAAAGAAGTGGTACCTTTACAAACACACCAGGAATTATTAAAGAAACTTTATACACTTACTGCAAATAAAGACGAGACTTCTGCTAGTCTCAAAAATGAATAGGAGAAAGTGAAGAAAGTGCAGAACCAACTTCAAAAACCCATGGAACAAACTGAAACCATTTTTTCTATTTATTCTGATGTTTTGTCTTGTCGATCATCAGACACCAATTATGCATTATTTTTACTAGAGAGATACTTATTACTGAATATTAAAGCTGTCAAGACTAGTAAGCCAAATGAATGCAAGACCACTTTAGATTTTATTCAATGCTGGAAGGAACATGATGAGAAGTTAAAACGCCTTTTCTATGAGTTATACCTACATAATTTTTTCTTGGAAGATGAAAAGGATGCTAATCCTAGCCCCTTTATTGGAGATTTTCAATTCCAAGCCTTCCTTTCTTTTGCTTCTAACTAGCTTGAATGGGCCAAGGTCTATAATACTTTTCAAAAAGGGAGCATGGTATAGATTTATGGGTTAGAGGATAACCCACTAAACCTTTACACCTTTTCATTCAACACAAAAGGTTTATGGAACAACAAGGAGTTGTGGCCACATTGGTACCTATCCATAAAGATGTTGTACAGATTGGAAGAGAATATTTCCGAGATATTAAAGAAGAGGCCCTGTTGGCACAGAAACAAAGGTGGAAAGCTTTTAAATAATAATGTTAAAATTCGGGAGCCATTCAGTTATAGAAATTTCAAGTGTGTTGTTGCTTGTCTAAATGCATACAACAATATCATCCTATGCAAGGGCCCTACTCGGATAGAATGTCGTTACACGTATCCCATTATCTGGTATCCCCCTGAAGGATATTATTATGCTTATGATTTACCTAAATGTCATGAGAGTTGTACTTTTGCAATGCTTAAACAAAAGAATGGTTTTAGGCTATATTGGGAAGAAGTTTATCCTGCCTACTCTTTGACACAATTACACCTCAACTATCTTATTGCACGAGGACATGCAAAATGGTAAGCAAGGGAGTATGTTGAGCCATAGAAAATATATTTTTGTATCCTCATATTAGCTTGATTAATCATTTACTTTTATGTATTTATCTTTGTTTTTGGGAAAAATCTAGAAGAAAAGATTGTGAAAGTTGAATAAAATAAATTGACAACAAATTGTATGATTTAAGCATAAAAATAAACTTTTCCTTGTCTTTATGTGCATAAATTATAATTGGACAATTGTTGTTCCATTGATTGAACAACAACAGCCAAAGAAAGAAAGAAGATCACTTCTTGATCGCATGAGGTAGCGAAAGAAAAGGAGAATCGAGCTAATCTATGGTGGAGATCTGATTATTAGTTGCGAAATCCTCAAGATCTCTTGATCCTGAGGATTCACTCTCATCTATTAGTTTACCATTAGGTTATATAAAGCTAATAGGTGAAAAATAAAGGAGTTGTTAATTTCCAAGTTTTAACTTTCATTTGGACATTATTATTTGTATTGAAGATAGAGTATTTTCACTACAGTAATGTTGTATCTTTACTGCTACGATTAATGAGAAAAATAGTGATTTCTTTTTAATCTTGTTATGAGTATTCTTAGCAATAACTTCTATTTTCTTTGGGCCTGGTCGCTAGGAGATTTGTTGCTTCTTTTGTGACATAATAATTTCTTTCGTTTATGCAATTATTAACTATTGTATCTTATAGAATTGAGTTATTACGATTGTTGTGTGATGTTAGAATTCATTTTCGTAATTTACCTTTAACTTTTGAGATAAATCTTAGATGTTGTTACTTTTACAATTGCATATTATTATTTAATGAATTATTCAGATTAATTTAAGCATTACATTTAATTACTGTTCTTTTCGAGTGATGCTATCATAGATATCGAGTGATTAATTACTATCATTCTTAATTAAAGGCTTGAATAGTTGATTGTTGTTCATTTACTGTAATTTATCTTTTCAATAGATAAATTATTGTTAGTATCAGGCAGTAATTCTTTAAGTGTGATTCCTTCAATTCATGCATTTTGATTCAGTTTCTTTATGAATCAGTTGAGATTATATCAATATTTATGGTTTGGAAATGCTTTAAGACTTTCTTTTGAATTATTCTATATTAAACTAAGAAAATTACAGATTAGTTATTGCAATGATTTAGAATCATCTTATTCCGAAATAGCCTTTTATTTCACTTTGCATAGACAGTGCCAACACTCTTGAAATAAACATATGTATCCTTGGTTGATAATTCATGTAGGTATTAAGATTGATTTTCCTAGTCATCTTAGTGCACCAACACCTGGGAGAAAGAAGAAATATACCCCCACCATCAATGTTTTAGGACAGTTGTCCGACTTAATATTGGGAAAGGTGATCTTCCCAAAGTATATGGACTGTGGTAGTCTAGTTGTATATGTGCACATAGTCTCAATACTATGATTGATCTTGGGGTTGAAATCAATGTAATGACCAAGAAAACTATGCTTAAACTCAACCTCCAAGGGAATTTGAGGAAAACCACAACGGTGCTGCAACTTGCAGATCGGTCCACAATAACTTCAGAAGGAATTGTTGAGGACGTTATGGTTTCAATTGAATATTGGGAGTATCCTACAGATTTCCTGGTTCTCGAGCCAAAAACCAAGTTTAATGGATATCCTCTCATTCTAGGGAGACCTTAGTTAGCCACTGTCAATGCTTATATCAACTGTCGGGCCGGAAACATGACTATTAAGAATGGGCCCTTATCTAAATAGCTAGTATTATATCCGCCATCCCAACCTTCCATTGACAATTACCTACCTATATGATTGGAGAATGAAGAATAAGAAGATGAAGTATACAACACTACACCCTACCCATTTGTACCATAGATATTGTTCTTAGAGGAGGGTAGTTTTATGAAGATGAGTTCATCGACCAAATCATTCAAAACCAGTCCCCCACTAACAGCCCGCTTGAAAACCTAGTCAAAGAATCTGAAAGCCACCCTTAGATGGAACTGCACCCAGTTGATTCAACCTCTAAAAAAACCAAGGCTATGGAATTTGGCCCATCCAAATCTCTAAAATTAACTCAAACCTATTAGATAGAGAAGAAGAGAAGCTATGCCAACTTTTTAAAGAAAACCTCGATGTATTTGCTTGGGACTACAATGACATGAAAGGGGTGCATCCCTCAGTGTGTAGACATCATATTTACATTAAATAAGGATGTAAGCCTATGCGCCAACCCCAAAGGTGGATGAACCGAGATATAAAATACATAGTCAAGGAAGAACTACAAAAATTATTGGATGAAAGTTTCATTTATCCTATATCAGATAGTGAATGGGTATCTCCTCTTGTCCTAGTCCCGAAGAAGAATGGAAAATGGCGAATCTGTGTTGATTATAGAGAACTCAACAAATCCACCAAGAAGGACCATTTCCCTTTTCCCTTTATATATCAAGTCCTGGATGGCCTTGCAGGAAAGAAGTTCTTATCTTTTTTAGATGGGTTCAGTGGGTATAACCAGATCCAAATCATCCCTAAAGTCCAGGACAAGAAAACTTTCACATGTCCTTAGGGTACCTTCGCTTACAGAGTCTTACCCTTTGGGTTGTGCAATGCCCCAACTACCTTCCAAAGATTTGTCTTGAGCATTTTATTTGAGCTAGTCCATGACTCGGTTGAAATCTACACGGACATCACACCCTATGGGGATGACTTCCAAGAAGATAACTCCAATTTGGGAAAAGTGTTAAGAAGGTGCATTGAGATTCATCTCTCCCTGAGCCTAGAAAAGTGTGAATTCTTGAAAAGAGCAGGAGTAGTATTGGGCCACTAAATCTCCCAAGAAGGAATACAAGTGGACCCAAAAAAAAATCACCATCATCAAAAGGGTATCTACTCCTCTAAATCAGAGAGATGTTAGGAATTTCTTAGGTTTCGCTGGCTACTACAGAATGCTTATCAAATATTTCAGCAAGTTGGCTTTGCCACTATTTGTTTTTTTGGGAAAAGACTCTGAGTCTATCTGGTCAAGTCTCTGTTAAGAAGCTTTTGAGCTCATTAAGGGAAAGTTAACTACTACCCTCATTCTACGAGGTTGAAATCGGACTCTGCCTTTCCACATCCACACAGATGCATCAGACAAAGCTATGGGGGCAGCCTTGGGAGATTTAGAATACAAATCACCTTATGCTATCTATTTCATTAGTAAGAACTTGTTTAAGGCCGAACTCAATTATACTGTCATAAAGAAGGAAATGTTATCCATTTTCCATGCTTTAAACAAATTTAGACATTATATCACTAGTTATAAGACATTTGTACACACTGACCATGCAGCCATCAAATATTTAATGAACAAACCTTATGTTAATGCTAGAATAATTATATGGTTGTTACTATTATATCATTTTGACCGAACCATTGTTGATAAAATTCGAAAGGAGAATGTAGTTGCATATTTTTTATCCAAGTTAGCTCTACTTGCAAATGAAGAAGGAATGGTGGATGGAAAGCTCTCGGATGAACACTATTTTCTATCTCATCGCTCTCTCCATGGTTCTCTGACATAGCTAAGTACTTGGTTGTTGAAAATTTCCCTTGTAACCTCTCATCCAAGGAGAAGAGAAAGATCATCAGAAAAAGTGCCACTTTCACCTAGATCAAGGGAAATCTCTTCAAGTTGTGCCCTGCCAAATTATTAGGAGATGTGTGAGGGAAGAATAATTTTTTGACATCCTCTCTGCATGTCATGATAGCCCTTGTGGAGGCCACTTTGCTGCAAAAAGGACAGGCTTCAAAGCTTTGCAGGCAATTTACTATTGGCCTACCCTTCACCACGATGTCAGAAGATACACTAGCAGGTGTGACCAGTGTTGAATATAAATATCAGTAAAAGGTAGTGTTTTACTAGTGAAGGAGTCACTGCTTCCATATATGAATGTGTTTCATGTTTTGAAGCTATAATATAAAGTTTGGTTTGACATGATATGCTTTTGGATATTTCACATGTGAATTTTACCTTCACCACTCTGTTTTAGTCTATTTCACCACAAGTAATTTTAGTCTATTTCACCATGAGTAAATCTATTTGATTTTCTTTGCTCCATTATAGTTTTGATTTTAATGTATTCCATTCTGTATTAAGAGGAAGACTATTTTGATGTGATTTACGCAACTGTGAACTTTCTTAGTTAATACCTCTATGTAACTATGTGTGTTGTGGGGAAATCCCCCCGCCTTAATTTTTTTTAACATGGTATCAGAGCGGGTTTGAACTTATATTAATAAATAATTTTTTTACTGAGGATTTAACAGGTTGTTTTTAGGAGCGTATTTACTAGTAGGGAGAAAGTTTTTTTTACACAGTGAAAATGGCAGAAATAAGCACAAGCTTGACTAATTCAAAAAAATTACGACTATTGGGCTATTACAATGAAGGATTTGTTTTCTTCTCAATACATTTGGTAATTGGTGGAGAATGGTTTCCAAGAACCAGTAGATGTAGTAGCATAAATGCTTTGACACAAGAAGAAAATGAAATGTTGAGAGACAACAAGAAGAAGGAATCCAAAGCCCTCTTCTACATATTTTAAGCAGTTTATGAAAGTATCTTCCATGGGTTGCAGCAGTAAAAAAGTCCAAGAAATCATGGGATACCCTCCAGACATCCTACCAAGGCATGGCAAAGGTGAAAAAAACAAAACTACAAATGATAAGAAGAGATTTTGAAATAATTTGTATGAAAGAGTCTGAGAACATATACTCATTTTCTACACATGTAATTGGGTTGGTTACTCAAATCAGGTCTCATGGTGAGACACTTGAGGAAAGGAGAATAGTTGAGAAAGTTTTGAGAAGTATGTCAGCAAGATTTTATGCCATTGTTGTGGACATAGAAGAGACAAAGGATCTCTCATAGTTTTCATTGGATGAGCTTCATGCATCACTAATTTCTCATGAACATAGGTTGAATAGAGCAAGAAAATCCTCATTGGATCATGCTTTCAAGACACATGTTTCATTTTGTCAAGGTAGAGGTCAATGAAGATCAAATTATAGAGGAAGAGGCAGAAGCCCACACAAAGGCGGAAGAAGCATCCCTTCAAGTTCAAGTGGAAGGGGTAGTAATCAAAATTCAAGTCAAGTCTCAAGCCAGAATCAAGCACAAGGTCAGAGGTATGATAAATATCAAGTTCAATGTCATTATTTTAAGAATTACGGTCATTATGAAAATGAATCTAGCAGGAAGCAATATGACATAAGTAACAAATTAAGTTAAAATTTCATAACGGAAAATCAAAACCATGATAGCATGTTTTTTCTCTTGTAATGTAGCACAAGAAAAACAAGGAGATGTATGGTTTTTAGATTCAGGGTGTAGCAACCACATGATTGGGAACATCTAAATTTTTTCCAATGTAGATGAAAGTGTGAAATTTGAAGTGACATAAGGGATTGATAGAAAAGTCTCTGTCATGGGAAAATGAAGAGTCAATATTCTAGCAAAGAAGGGAGAGAAGAGGTATATTTCAGATGTTTATTTTGTCCCTGGTTTGAAACATAACCTCATAAGGTGGTGAAAAAAACTGGACAACATATGTGAAGGATGCATCTTGGGAAAACAACATAGAGATTCATTTCCAGCAGGAAAGTTTATAAGGGAAAAAGCACCTTTGGAATTTTTCCATTTATATTTATGTGGACCAATGCAGACACCATCAATAGGTGGAACCTATTATATTTTGAATTTCATAGATGATTATACAAGGAAGACATGGGTGTACTTCATAAAACAAAAAATTGAAGTGTTTGAGCGCTTATGTCAATACAAAGCTCTTGCTGAGAAGCAAAGTGGACACTACATCAAGGTGTTGAGGACTGACAGAGGTGGAGAATACATCTCAAGTGACTTCCTACATTTTTTTTAGGGAGCATGGAATTCACAAGCAATTTACAACAAGGTACACACCTCAGCAAAATGGTGTTGCGGAAAGGAAGAATAGGACCATTATGGAAATGACAAGGAGTATGTTGACAACAAATCATTTGCCAAATGATTGGGCTGAAGCTGTCACTTGTGCATAATATATTATTAATAGGTGTCCAACCAAAATTGTTAAGAATATAGTTCCTAAAGAGGCATGGAGTGGAAGAAAGCATAATGTCACTCACATGAGAGTGTTTGGATGTGTGGCTTATGCACATGTCCTAGATTATTTGAGGAAGAAGTTGGACAACAAGGGGGAGAAATGTATATTTCTTGGATACAGTGATGAATCCAAGGCATATAAGCTCTACAATCCATCAACCAAGAAAGTCATAATCAATAGAGATGTTCAGTTCATAGAAGAGGAATCATCGAATGGAATTTTAGAGAAGATAGTCAATGTGAAAACATGTACACCACATGAAGATAAAGAGGAATTGACTGCAACAAGTAATTCCTCAACGATGAATCCTCCTACACCTACACAAGCTTAACAAAGTAGTCAACATGTGACACCATCAACAAATAATAGGACTGTGTTGTGCAGTCAAGCAAATGCTTCTCCAAGCACACCACAAATATCTGCAATGTCATCTACTTCAAGTGCAACACCAAGTGACATGTCAAGCCCATCTTTCGCAAAAACAAGAAGACCAAAATTCATAAATTTAAGTGAAATATACGAGAAAAATGAAGTTGATAATAATGCTAGTCTGAATTAATTATTTACATTATTTTGTCATGTAGATGACCGAATACATTTTGAGGATGTAATCAAAGAAGAAAAAATGGGTTGCGTTAATGGATGAAGAAATAGGAGCAATAAAAAAGAATGACACATGGGAGTTAGTGAAGCTTCCACAAGGAAAATAAGCCGTTGGAGTGAAGTGGGTATATAAGACCAAAATGATCATTGAAGGAAAGACTAAAAGACATAAAGAAAGGCTAGTTTTCAAAGGATATAAGCAACAACGTGGAAGAGATTATGCAGAGACATTTGTGCCAGACACGAGGATGGAGACAATGTGTTCAGTGTTGTCAATTGCAGTGCAACATAAATGGAAAGTGTATCAAATGGACGTAAAATCAACGCTCTTGAATGGAGTGCTGAAAGAGGAGGTATATGTTGCGTAACCTCCTGGTTATGAGATAGAAGGCCAATAAGAGAAGGTGTATAGGTTGTGGAATGCTCTTTATAGGCTGAATCAAGCACCACGTACATGGTATAGTAGGATAGATGCTTACTTGATGGACAATGGGTTCGAAAAATGGGATGGTGAACCTACTCTCTACATCAAAGAAAGTGACAATAAAATTCTTATTGTTGTGTTGTATGTAGATTATTTGAGTTTTATAGAGAGTGATGATTTCCTCATCGCTGATCTCAAAGCAATAATGAAAAGTGAGTTTGAAATGACTGACTTGGGGTTGTTAAGATATTTTTTGGACATAGAAATGAAGCAAACATAAAATGGCATTTTTATCTCTCAAGAAAAGTATGTTGCCGACATTTTAGAGAGGTTTAATATGCAGAAAAACAAGCCAGTACCAACTCCAATTGTCATGGGGTTGAAGTTGAGCAAGGAATATTGTAGCAACAATGTCAATCCGACATTATACAAAAGTATGGTGGGCGACCTAATGTATTTGGCTGCAACTAGGTATGATATAATATATGCAATGAGTTTGGTGTCAAGTTTCATGGAGACACCCAAGGAGACAAATTGGCAAGCAGCCAAAAGGATTTTAAAATATGTCAATGGGAGAAAGGAATATGACGTTTTGTACACTGCAACAAATGATTTTAGGCTGGTTGGTTACACTAACAGTGACTGGAAAGGAAGTGTTGATGACAGAAAGAGCACGTTAGAATATGTTTTTCATTTGTGTTTGGGAGCCATTTCATGGGCTTCAAAGAAGCAATCAATAGTGTCATTGTCAACAACAGAAGCTGAATATTTCGCCGCAACAACAGCAAGGTTTCAAGCAGTTTGGATGAGAAGAATTTTGATGGATTTATGCCATGAACAAGAGGGGAAAACAACTATTTTCTGCGTCAACATTTCCACAGTTACACTATCAAGGAATTTTGCTTTTCACAAGAGGACAAAGCACATTGATGTTAAATATCATTTCATAAGAGAATTAGTTAAGAATGGTGATATTGTGTTGCAACACTGTAGGTCAGAAGAACAATTTGTAGACATCCTCACAAAGCCATTGGCACATAGAAATTTGTTTTTTCTCAAAGATTGTTTTGGAATGGTCAATTTCAGCATTTGAGATTAAGGGGGAGTGTTGGAAAATTAATCTCAACCACCGCCTTAAATGAACTACCCACAGCCATACCTCAGTAATTTTTTTGCAGGTTTTGGATTGAGTTTGCAGGCAAGGACATGGGTTAAATGGAGTTCTGAACAGGAGGAAAATTACCCATTTCGCAACAAATTAAAGAATCAAATGAAAATGAAAATTTAATTCATGGTTGGCAAATGATCAGAGGCTCGGTATTAAGATGAAAAAATAAATTTGTTAGAAATTCTCCAAACTAGAACGAGAGCGAAGAGCTCGTCGCCAAGAATCAGGCGCAATTCGTTTCATCAAAAACTGACTTTGGATGAGAAAGTTACGACCTGCTGTTCATTTTCTCAAACCACTAAAAAAATTGCGAAACAATGACATGTTGATGACATGGCAGCCTAGTTAGCACTCAAGGTATATTCAGGGAATATTCTCCAGTTTTAGCCCAATGAAACTGTGACAAGTGTTAAAATCGGATTTGCCAGTGAATTTTGGAGGTGAAATTTTTATACTGTTATCCTAAGGTTGAAGGAGATTTTTTTTTAGTTGGAATAGTCCAACCAGAGTTGGACACATGGTGCAGCCAAGGGCTGCCATGTGCCCCCTCTGGTGGACCCATCCAACCCTTGGGAACTGGTTGAAATTTTGAATTTATGTTTTACACCAAAGTTCTACACACATATGTATTCCGGGCTACATATATCATTTAACCAAAGTGCCAACCATAGACACGTGGATATATTTCAGGTTGCATGTATATTTCGTCAACCCAAGGTCTAAACCATTGGACATGCATACATTAATGTGGGTGGAATATATTTTATAACCCAAAGTTTAAACTATGGGTCGGACAAATCATATCGTGAAGCAAAATTTTGATGCGAGGGTCATTGTCGAACCCATGACCTACCCCACACAGGTCCAATGCCTTACCATCTATGTTATCCAATGGGTCTTAACCTTATAAGGTTGCATCCACTACTTGAATTTTAATGATTCTAATGGCGGAGGTTCGGAGGGTGCTAACCCCCTCCCATGTCACTACACTACAAAACCGTGGGCGGAGCCGAATGCAGCGGGCGGAGGATTAATGTCCAATCCAAGATTATTTCCACTAATATGTGGATTAAAGACTAATTAAACAGGTTTATAACTTATGGATAATGCGCAGTTAAGATGTGATTATCACAGTCAAGCATAGTCTTAACTGTTAATTAATCCAACTATTAATTGGCGGGGTAGTTAGCGAAACCACCTATTTCGGAAAAATCCACCAAATTGTCAAAATTATCTAAATTTTTCTCCAAATTTGGAGGAGATATTGTAGGGAAAAAAAAATTGGCCATAAATGGAGCAATTTTCGACCAATTTTGGCTCAGGAAGAGTCATTATCGGGTAGATTTTGATGTTTTGGACACATTGGAGTAGGTTGCAGAGGCAATAAGAGACTATAAACAACATTATTTTCACAATTGAGCTAATACAAAATCTCATGACATGGAAGCTGAACCAAGGAGATGTAGCCAAGGAGGGGTGAATTCCTTCATCTAAAAAAAATTCATTGATTCATTTGTGATGGTTTGTTGTGTGTTTGTTTGTTGTTGTTCAACATTTAGTTTCCATGCTTTTATGTTCAAGTATTCAACTTAATCTCCACATATTTACTTGTTAATCAATCATAAGCACTTCAATAAACCCATGTAAAAGAAGCAAAGATCAAAACTTTTAATATAAATATGAAGATGAAATTAGCACAGCAAAACTAACATTCATATTCAGATAAGTAGAAGCGTATCGGAAAACATTAACTTCGTAACACAGAAAATTATTTTTGTGTAATCTCATGTTTTGAAGTTATAATATAAAGGTGTTACTCTGCAACCCTTGGTTTTACCAGTGAAGGAGCACAACCTCCATATATGAATGTATCTCATGTTTTGAAGTTATAATATAAAGTTTGGTTTATGGGGATATACTTATTTCACGTGTGAATTTTACCGCCACCGTTGAGCAACTGTATTGTCTCTATTAAAACCTCTCTACAACTTTGTGTGTTAAGGGAAAATTCCCTTACATTAAAAAATTTTAAAAATTACCCAAAAATTAGATTAAAATGAGATTGTAATTTTTTTTCTTTTCAATTTTTTATTATTGTAATATAAATTGACTTTATCGATGGATTTAGTACTTGAAAAACTTTTGGAAGATTCGAATAGTGGAGAGTTGGAATTCACAACTAGGAATTCTAAAAAACAAATGCATGCAGAATTATGAACAAATTAAATTGAAAAATAAATCAACAAAACCTCGAAATCATTTGACAAATAGATTGCATCCTATGAAAGGGTTATATTTATTATACTATATAATTTTTTACTTTATGAACATCATATTTTGCTGAGTATCACATTTGCGCCAAATTTTTATTGGAATGTGTCTATTCACAGCACAATATTTTAGGTTTCAAATTGTATTTTGACATATATCCATGCCTACGAGTTTATGTGGGGGAATCAACGCAATATTTCATGTGGATTAAATACTAAAGATAGATTTTTATACTGATTACGTGCAATGTAATTTGTACAAATGATAGATTTTTAGAATTTAACGGTGGCAAAAATTCATACAATTTATATTTTTTTTTAACATGATGATGGAAGGCAACAAAGTATCAGGATCCATAGTATCCCATTTCTATTTTCATAATCATAAGAATTAGATTTAGGTGGCTTACCCCTATCCTTCAATCCATACCCATAGCGTGCTAATTATCTTATCTTCCAACTAGTGGAATGTTGGAGCTGTTATCACTCCACTCCATTCCTTTGCGTTTACTCGACTCCACCAAATCCCCACCTTCGATGCCAATATCCTCTTAAACAGAAATAGAAGATATATCCTTGAGTTTGATAGCCTCTTTCAGCTCTGCCACTACCTCGGTCATGCTCGGTCTACAAGAGTGTTCTAACTGAACACATCTAATTGCTACTTTGGCAACGTGAGTCACAGATTTCATGTTGTAACTTCCATCCAAATTCTTGTCTATGATCTATGTTATTTTGCCAACATTGTCATCTAGTATATACGGTGTTGCATGTAAATGCGCCCATAATTTTTGTTAATGTAGTTTAACATGCCCTACAAAACATTCTACTCTCAGTGTTCTTCAATATTATATTTTAATAAGATTCCTTACCCATCGAATTATGTTTACGTCCTCTTCCGCCAGTTTTAGATCTGTGGGTGCTCTACCACATATGATTTCTAGTAGAACCACGCCAAAACTATACACATCACTCTTTTCTGTCAACATTTGAGTGCTATAATACCTGTGGTTCCAAATAGTTAATTAAAATTTCGTCACAAAGAAAATACATATTTACAAAATTTCCATGCAGTCTTCATTATGGGTTGAATTCACTCTACAATAAAAAAATAGAAAAAAGAAAAAACCATTACTCTGGATCGAGGTATCCAAATGTTCCTTTCACTCCAGTGGTAACATGAGTAGCCTGTCCATCAATTGTCATCGTTGAAAGATCGAAATCTGCTACTTTTCCATCCAAGTTGACATCTAATAGGATGTTAGCGGTCTTGATGTCCCTGTGAACTATCTTCGGGGTGCAACCCATGTGTAAGTATTCCAGGCCTTCACAATATGGAAATCACAGGTTGATCAGATGAGATATATGCAGGGTCTCGTGATTTGTCTTTATGTGCTTTAGTAGTAACCAATACTTCAAACAACGAACGTTTGCATTCTACAAATATAATGTACATTAAAATGATAGAGAGATTTACCCTGTGCTACATCTAACACTATTTTGAGCCTTGTTTTCCAAGTCGGCTGGGAGATTTCTGCAGTAGGACCTGGAAATGCAAATAAAAACTAGATGCTTGTGTCTTACCTTGCTATTCTATCTAATGAAACAAAAATATCTTCAAGCAATGAAATTTACCATAAATATGGTCCCTCAAGGACCCTTTTAACATGTGCTCGTAAATAAGCATAACCTATCTGGTTTCATTGCTGTAGCCTAGCAAAGATACTAAATTCCTATGATTGATTATGGAAAGAAGATCCACCTGTTCATGAGATACATGCGCAGTCAAAACTGGCTTTCTTAGATTGGATCAACATTGAATCGTCTTAATTACATGGTAATATTTAAGCATTACCTCATTCAGAAACTCATCAACTCCCTGGCGAGAGAATAATGAGAGCACTTTTACAGAAATCTCTTTTCCTTCTTGAAATTTACAATAGAAGACAAATCCAAATCCCCAAAGTTTCTGTAGCAATTGTCATATCATCTAGAGTAAAGGCACGACACTTTGTGGGATTGGGCACCTTAATCCTCAATTTGTCTGCAATCCTCTCATCGAAGGTAAATTTACTATTAGTAAAAGCACAATTATTTGTATTTATGTATCATATTAGAATATTTGTAATATTGACCTTGGTGCAGAAAAGGATTTCGTTTCTTTTCCATTGGTCTGCCTCCTTTGACAACACCACCTTCTTTCCTCCTGAATTTATCACGATAGGTGACAACACCAACGATCGACCCTAAAACAATGACTAGAATTCCACCGATTGTTGTTCCCATGACAACCTTCGAGTTATTCTTGTTTGAATTCTTCAAAGTACATTTCCTCTTCTCCATACATAGGTAGGGGTTTCCCGAATAACTACAACACATCAAAGCGAGATTTTTCAGGACCGACCTGCTCTAAGGTTACTTAGAACTTTCAGTTGAATCATAATTATTATCCATCACATTTTTTATTATAAAAAATATGAAAAATAAATTCTGAGCCTCGAAATCCTAATATGTGGTTTGCGTCAAAACATAATGAACATAAAATAGGATATCAGTACTTGAGCTTCAATGAAAAATTGTGGAGAAGTTGGGCAGGAATTACATCGCTGAAATTATTGTTCTCAATATTTCTGCTAACAATAAATTCAAAAACATTGCAGTAAGAAAAATATTAGTTAATTCTATTTAACCTTGAACAAGAACCTGAAAATATATAAATTGAAAAGGGAGAAGACAGGAAGACGTACAACTCTTTAAGGTTCTTCAATTCAGATAACCACGCTGGAACAGTACCGTTCAGGTTGTTATTTTGTAAATGTCTGGTATAATAACGGAAATAAACTTTACCTTTTGGAAAATGCATAGGTTGAGACTTAAAATTGACAAAATAGAAATTTCGTATCTAAAAGAAACTTACAGTGTCTCCATCATGGTTAAATTGGATAAATCTGGTAAGGATCCCATCAAGTGATTATTGTCAAGTGACCTGCCAATTTAAACACGAAAGAGTGAATGCTGCAAAGAGATGATTATTAACTGATATAATATTCAACGAAAAACCATTTCTCTTCGTGCCATAAAATTTTATATTCCAAGTGGGATACTTATTAACCCCCAATCCTTTCCCTCCAAATAATATTAACCATATTCTAGAGCTTACTTCAGTACAAATAATGGAAGAGGAGGAGATAGACATTTTTTATAATCACAATTGGGAGGTGATCTACAACTTTTCTGTATTATTCTGAAAATATAATTAGGGGCTACTGGAAAAGGGTCAAATTCTTCTTACAGTTTAACTAATGCAGTCAACAGTGTAATATATTTAGGAAACAATTCTGTAAGATTTCTTCCTGACAAATAACTGGCAACAACAAAATATCGTGAGCTCTTATAATTCAAATATGCGATTTGACCTGGAAAAAAATCAACGAATTGAGCTTACAGTTTCGAAATTCTTATGTTGGAAGACTTGTTATGTTCACAGCCAATACCTTCCCACTCCACCAAATAAAAAGGATCGGAAATCCAATCCTTTATGTCTAAACTCATTTTGAGAGCATTAAGAGCGTGAACTGCAGTGTAAAACTAGTGAGGCCTTAAATGATAATTGGTGTATTTTCTGTATGAGAAGCTTACTCAGTCACTTACTATCTTGAGAATATGTTGGCTGATCTGTGTCAGATAGCCAGTGATACTCGAAAGCGTTGAGAACAGGCCGACGGTTAGAGTTAGGGGCCTTAATAACGTTAAAATAATATTGTATTTGATTGGGAAGGAATGTGTGCTCATGAGCGAAATAATCACGCACTAGAGTAATGGTTTCAGACGGTCTTTCACCATTTATCCCAATGTAAAAAGATCTGGATTTATATATATTGAACTCGAGCTCTACAAAATACAACAAAAAAAATGATTTGGTTCCTTGGGGTGTTGAAGCTACCATGATTGGAATGATGTCCAATTGTTTCCAACCCACGCCGTTTGCATGACAACAGTTGGAGGAAAGTTATGGGTATTTATTGGTGAAATAGCGGCATACGAACTTACAGGCCACACAATATCTTCATTTTTAGTATTTAAAATTGAATTATTTACTATCCAGATGCGGTCGAATTGGTCCTGAGGATACTTGCAAAATTAACCATACAGAGCTTTTGACCTCAATCCTTGAACAAAAGAATACGCACATCTGCTCAATAGCACTAACCAAAATTGGGTTTACTTTCTTTTCCGCATGTGATAAGATATAAATTGATAAAACTGATTAAAACATATTACTATGAACTATCTAGTTGATTATACAACTAAAGTTCCAAATGTTCACCTGACCATAGAATTTCCACCAACATTATAAGCAACTGGCATCAAAATTGTTCCTCTCTTTGCCTGTCGGTACATGCCAGGTTGCAACCTCCTCAATTCAATAGCAGAAATAAAGGGATCATCACGCACGGAAGTTCTAATCAAGCAAATGTAAAGCACCTCGCTGGAACTGACCAATATTCTATGATTATAAAATGAACGTCGATATTCGGTTGTAACATTTACCATATGCAACATATCCAGTGTCTCAATATAAAATTGGAACCTTGTCCAATTTTGGAATCCATTGTAATGTTGAATTTTAACTTCAACTATAATAGCGCAAAGAAGGACGAAATAAAACAACAACATTCTTTTGTTAGCTTACACGACATCACCTGCAAGTTAAGCCTTGCCATGCCACCATCACTGCTCTTTATTCATGTGATTAACTTCTGCACCAACCAGCATTAAAACTCCTCACCCACCAACATTTTTCTTTTATAGCTAGCCTTTGAATTTTTGAATGTGCCAGGTCAACGGCAGCAACCAATCAACGTTTATCATGTAGTTTTGGAGCAGACATCACAAGAAGTTTTTGGTATGCGACAATTTCATAAAATGCAGCTCAGTTTTTTATTTGAAGTCTGAGGGTCCCACCTCCAGCCAATGGGAGGCCGATCGCGCAGATTTTGACCCCTACGTCAGCAAGGGAGTTTGGTACGCGATAAAATTATGCAAAAGGATTTAATTTCATGCTTTAAAAGTCTACAATGATATAAGGTTAAAAGGCTCAGGTTAAAAATTTATTTTTTCCTCGTTAAAAAAGAATGCCGACACTTAAAAGGTCATTAAGATTTCAAACCTTATATATATAAGTTTTAAAATGTTGCATTATATTTTGTCAAGTCCTTTGACTTTTTTTTGTTAAAAAACTTCACAGCATATGGTTTTACGGTTTTACTTAAGGATATATGTATAAATCCTGATATATATATTATAAACTTGGAAAGTTTATAATATATTTAAAAACAGTTTTTGTTTTAATTTTAAAAAAAGGAGTTTGTAATGTATTTTGAAAAAGCCAGCGAAGACATAAAAGACTGCTGTGTATTTTTTTTAATAGGCAGAGTATGTAAAAACAGAGTGAGACTCTGTACGAAAAATTAAGAGAGCATTTTTATATGCAGCGACTGTGTGTAATTTTTAGAAGGCCAGAAGGCAGTATTGGATGCAGAGTGTGAGCACAGTAGTGTGTATTGTATTAAGCCCGAAGGCAGAAGTGTGAAGCACTGTGTGTGGAATTTTTTTTTGTAAGGGATGGAGAGGTATTTGAGGACACTGCGTGTGAAGAAGTTCCACTTTTTGTAATCCCTCAAAGGAGGAAGCATCAGTTTGTAATAGATTTTTAAGTTAATGAAATAGAAGCTATTTGTGTGCCATCTCTCTCCAGCAATTTTTAATCTCTGTGTTGAGAGGAGGAATTTTTTTTTCCTCTGTGTGTTTTGGAATACTCAGAAATTCCAACATGGTATCGGAGCTAGTCCAGAATGTTTGAAGGATAGTCAAAGAAGCTGAAGGAAGGAGTTGTTGAAGTAGTTCTCCAGCAGTGTGAAGGTTCAGCAAAAGTCCAGGTATTTGTAAAAATAGAGTTTTTGTTTTTTGTTTAAAGAGTGCAGTCCTCAAAGAGAGATTTTGTCTTTTAAGAAGAGAGACATTTTATTTAAAAACACAGTCAAGTTATTTGAGCATAGTTCAGAGTGTTAGCCATGGTAGGAGCCAGCACAAGCATGAGTATTGGAAATACTCAACTCCCACAGTTTAATGGGAAGAACTATGACTATTGGGAAATCACCATGAGAGCCTTGTTTGCTTCTCAAGACTTATGGGAGCTTGTTGAAGATGGTTTTGAAGAACCAGCAGTTGAAAATGTTTTTAATGCCTTGACATAGGCATAGAAAGATTTGTTGACGAGAAATATGAAGAAGGACTCAAAAGCCCTCTTCTATCTCTATCAAGCAGTGCATGAAAGTGTGTTTCCAAGGATAGCAACAGCTAAGAGGTCCAAGGATGCATGGGATACCCTCCAAACTGCCTATCAAGGTATGGAGAAGGTGAAGACATCAAAGCTACAATTTCTGAGGAGAGACTTTGAAACTCTCTGTATGAAAGAGTCTGATAACATAGACTCATTCTTCACACATGTGATTGGGTTGGTTACCCAGATAAGGTCTCATGGAGAGACACTTGAAGAAATAAGGATAGTGGAGAAAGTGTTGAGGAGCTTACCCTCAAGGTTTGATGTGATAGTCACAACCATTGAAGAGACAAAGGATCTCTCAAAGTTTACAGTTGATAAGCTTCATGCATCATTGATGACTCATGAAAAAAGATTGGGAATAACAACAAACTCATCTTTGGAGAATGCCTTCAAGACCCAAATTTCCTTTGGAAGAGGAAGAGGTCAAGGCAAAGTAAACTATAGAGGAAAAGGAAGAGGCAGAAGCCAAAATAGAGGAGGAAGAAATGACCCTGAAAATACTCATGGAAGGGGCAGTAGTCAAAATCAGAACCAAGGCCAAGGTAGCAGCTAGCAAGGTGGACAAAATCAAGAACATGGACAAAGGTATGATAAATCCAAATTCCAATGTCATTACTGTAAGAAGTATGGCCATTATTCCAATGAATGTAGGAAGAAACAGAGTGACATGGGTAATGGACCCAGTGCTAATTTTACAAAAGAAAATATTAGTCAAGAGAAGTTGTTTTTAGCATGTAATATGGTTGAAGAAGAAAATAATGAGGATATATGGTTTCTAGATTCAGGATGTAGCAACCATATGACTGGAAAAATCTCCATGTTTTCCATGTTCGATGAAAATTTAAAGTCTCAAGTAACATTGGGGACAGACAGTAAGGTCTTTGTCATGGGAAAAGGCAAGAGTGAATGTTCTAACAAAGAGAGGAGAAGGAAGATCCATATCAGATGTATATTATGTCCTTGGTATGAAGTGTAACCTCTTGAGCATTGGACAACTCATTCAAAAGGGGTACAATGTTTTCTTTGAAGATGATGTATGTACCATCATGGATAAACCACCAAGAAAGCAATGCATTACACAAGTGAAGATGAAAAGGAACATAATTTTCCCTCTCACAATGAGAGAAAATTTGAAGAAAGGAGATGAAATGGCAGTAGTGACACAAGAGACATTCCAAAGAAAAGCAAAAGATGAAACCTGGTTATGGCATTTGAGATTTGGACATCTCAACTTTGGAGGTTTGAATTTGTTGCATACGAAAGGAATGGTAAAGGGATTACCATTGATTGAGAAATCGGATAGCCTATGTGAAGGCTTCATCTTGGGTAAACAACACAGAGAAAACTTTCCATCAGGAAAGAGCATAAAGGAAAAGGCACACTTAGAAATTGTCCATTCAGATTTGTGTGGACCAATGCAAACACCATCACTAGCAAGCAACCATTATATGCTGACTTTCATTGATGATTACACAAGAAAAACTTGGGTTTTTTTCTTGAAATATAAAAGTGAAGTGTTTGAGAAATTCTGCCACTTTAAGGCTCTTGTAGAGAAACAAAGTGGGCAACATATTAAGGTCTTTAAAACAGACAGAGGAGGAGAGTATATCTCAAAATAATTTCTCTGTTTTTGCAGAGAAAATGGGATACACAAGCATTTTACAAGAAGGTATACATCGTAGCAAAATGGAGTTGCTGAAAGGAAAAATAGAACAATCATGGATATGGTAAGAAGTATGCTGAAGGAAAAAAATTTGCCAAATGAATATTGGGCTAAAGCTGTACATTGTGCAGCATACATCTTGAATAGATGCCCAAACAAAGTTGTAATGAACAGAGTTCCAGAAGAAGCATGGAGTGGTATAAAACAAGGTGTCACCCACATGAGATTTTTTAGTTGTGTGGCTTATGCACACATTCCAGATCAGCTAAGGAAAAGTTGGACAGTAAGGGGGAGAAGTGCATATCTATTGGATACAGTGAAGAATCCAAGGCATACAGGTTGTATAACCCATCCACCAAGAAGTTTGTTATAAGCAGAGATGTGCAGTTCATTGAGGAAGAAGCTTGGGATGGAAGCATTGAGAAAACAGTGAATGTGAAGAGCTGCTTGTCTCATGATAATAATGAGGAATAGATGGCTGAAATACATCCCTCATTAACAGCCCCACCTCCACCAACACAAGGACAACAAGGGACACCACAAGTAGGAATGAGAACACCCTTGAGAATTGATGTCATTGTTTCTCCAAGCACACCACAAGGAGCAGATTTGAGTGCTTCTACAAGCACAAGTACACCAAGTGAAAGAGGAACTAGATTCAGAAATTTGAAAGAGATTTATGAGCAAGAGGTAGCAAATGAAGGTACGAACTCTTTATTTGCATTGTATTGTCATGTATATGATCCTATAAATTTTTAAGAAGCAGTGAAAGATAAGAAATGGATAGATGCTATGGATGAAGAAATGAATGCCATAGAGATGAATAAAACGTGGGAATTGGTTGATCTCCCAAAAGGCAAAGAAGTTATTGGAGTTAAATGGGTTTATAAAACCAAGAGCAATGTTGAAGGTAAGATTGAAAGCCGCAAAGCCGCACTTGTTGTCAAATGCTACAAGCAGCAACAAGGAAGAGATTATGAAGAAAATTTTGCACCAGTTGCAAGAATGGAAACAGCAAGAGAAATGTTGTCCATAGCAGCACAACACAAGTGGAAGGTTTACCAAATGGATGTGAAATCAACATTCCTAAATGGAATATTGATGGAAGAGGTTTATGTTGAACAACCTCTGGGCTATGACAAAAAAATCACAGAGCATAAAGTATGTGTTATTGCCTAAATCTACCTTAGGCTGAGAAAGGTAGAGTCTAGGGTAACATCAAACCACGCTTAATCTGGTAGCTAGCCCTACCAGATCGGGGGAGGGCTCTCTCCTTGTCAATATCAGCGAAAAAATGATCAGTGAGGCTTGAGATGACTCAATTAAAGGTTGATTTTACGCTAGGTATATATGTAAGGAGGTTGTATTTGATTTTGAAGGTGTTTGTTGGATGAAAGGGAAAGGCAGATTTTGGTTCTAGGAATGAGGCCTAGTTTTTGCAGAGGTCTTAATGGGGCAAGGAAGGCAATTTTTTTGATGCTTCGAATTGAATGAAATGGATAGATAAGATCGATGAGGAGTTGAAGAGGGAAAGAGGCTTTCAAGAATCCTCTTCAAGCAGTTGAAAACATAGAGAATTAAATAAAACTCAAGGTAGATCACTGCAAATCTAATGAATTCCACCTTTATTACTTGTTTGTTTAACTTAAGAAGAAATAAGAAGGAAGATGATGCACATGAAACATCAGTAAACTTACAATCACAGAGAGAAACACACCATCAAGACATAGAGCCACATGGATCCCAAAGAGTGCTGCAAACCCTGGTCTATTCCTTTGCCAAAATGCAGAGATGAAATGTACAATGAAGCTCAAAATCAATCCCAAGTGTCCAACCCTGAAAATGACTGAAAAAATACAAGATATAGACAAGCATAACTCATCCCCATGCCTCTAGGGGTCGAGCTCACTAGTTTAGGAGCTGTTTCAACAAGATCTAAACTAAGAACTGGAAAATAGGCAGTGGAACAGCTTGCCTCTATAAGATAGGAAACAGATTCATTCAGTTACAATTCACCTTTTGATGAATGAATCTACTTACATGAGTAAAAATTTGTCAAAATTACATCAAGATCCATGAAATTACATCAAATTACATCAATAGTATTACATATGGAAGTAAGAAAGTCAAACTGGCCAAAACTAGGCAAAAAACAGAGTTACTGAGTGAAAAATGAGCCAAAATCCCCAATGCGCCGCGCCTGAAATCTCTATGTGTCACGCCACTTTGGGGCCAATTTTGAAGGCCTTCCTGGTGTCAAAATTGAGCACTGGATAGCTCGTTGGAAATCTATGCCTGTCTAATTTCCAACCCAAGTGGAATTTCTGGATTTGGTTGCCATTTGCCTCTCCAAAAATGAGTTTTCCCAACACTGCTTCCTATGTGTCCAAAAAGGGGCAGAAAGGTCAATTTTAGGGTGTTTTCGACCCTTCTAGCAACCCAAAACTTGTCAAAATATTTGGGTAATGGGTAGGCATGCACAAATTTTCATGAAAAATCCAAAAATACAAATTTTTACCCAAGAGGAGCTCCCAATCATAAGCGCACGCCAAGTGGCGCGACGCGTCAGGCAGAAAAATCTGTGTTTAGGCCAAAAAAATCAAAATTGACAAAATGTGTCCCAAATTTCTTGAAATTTGGGCTAAGTGTCCTCCATCATGCACTATGCTGGGCCAAGGAAGCTTCGGCCAAAATTTAAAGTCTATCATGCCTTTTGCAACGCTTTAATGCCCTCTTTAACTTTTCCTTCGGGATCTTGATTCGTGCCTTGCAAACATGATTTCTCGCCCAATAATGATTCTTCATGTGCCTTAACATGTTCTTTTCCTTTTTTTCCTTCTCCAACATATTTTTGTCTCCTTGGTGCATGCAATTCGATTGTAGAATCACTGTCTCGGTCATACGATGTATCGGTCTCCATGATTTCCAAAGTTTATGTTGCCTTGGATGAAAATGAGAAGTTTGGTGTCTTTGGTTTTGGTGCCAAATATGTGATAACAAGTAAGGGACTATGGAGCGATAGAGTAGTGGAAATGATGGACTATTATCAAGTGAAATTTTCCACTTGAAAATTTTTGGGGCAGTCACTTGGTTTCTTGGAATAGCTTTGGGGTTTGGGGAAATTTACAATTGGGATGTGGATAATGGGAATGGGATAGGAATGAGTGACTTAGGGATACAATGGAAAAGAGAAATGGGCTGCTTGTGACAAGATAGAAAGTGAGGAGGGAATAACAAGATGGGGGATATGGGAATGATTGACACAAAACCAATTTCAAAACCCTAAAGGAGCATTCTTCAAACAAGATAATAGGGTTTGATTTTTTGTATTTAAATCCTCATAAACAACACAAAACACTGGTTCATGGGCTATGGACATTTTTCATTACTTACTTGAACAAATATGGACTGAGAAATTTTGAAGATTTGGAAGAAATGGCAATGAATTTGTTTTCCGGCCCTATGCATCGCGCCACAACCCAACGCGTCGCGCCCTTTTGCAGGAGACTTTTGGAGGCCTTCCCGATGTCAAAATTTGGCATGGGATAGCTCGTTGGAAATAATATTGAGTCTAATTTTCAACCCAACTGGAATTTTTCAATTTGGAGTTCATTTGCCTTGTCAAAAATCAAATCTCCCAAGACTGGTCAAAATGATAAAAATGATGCTGCCTCAAGGCAGAGTTCTGTTGCAGTCAACTTTTTAAGGTCTTCCTAAACTCAAAATTGAGCTTATGATAGCTCATTGGAAATCTCTTTGTGTCTAGTTATCATTTGACTCATCACGCAAGTCATTTGGCCAAGCAAGCTAGGAGAAATATTGATTTTCCCAAGGTCACTTCACAGGTGCATCAATTCTCCTGAGGCGACTGTATTTTTGACATTTCTCTAAAACCATGACACCTGTGTAAAAATTGAAGGAGTTTTTTCTTCCTTGGCCTATTTTGGACAAAAAAAACTCTCAATTTTCCCAAATTCATCTTTTATTTCTCGAAAAAATCATTGGAGTAAAACCTATCCCGATGTGTGGAACAAGGGATTTGTCGAAATGAAGCGAAATGAAGGGGATAAGGGGCTTCTGAATTCTTGAGAAACTTTTGGGAAGTAGGGAGGTATGTTAGGAAGCAGGGGAAAGTGGAATTTCAGAAATTGAGTGAGGGTACCAAAAGGGAAAAACACAGGCCTAGCCTAGAAAATTGCCAATTTGTAGCAAGAAACTAGGGTTTGTGCGAAAATGAGGAATTTGGGGGATCTCAGTGATGGGAAGTGTTTAATAAGGTACATTATGGATAAGGAAAGGTGTATGAACATCAGGATACAATTTTTGTTGATGATTTGACCATCCAAGATAAATTACCTCCAAAACCCTAGGAGAGGGAAATGAACCTTACCTAGGCACAACTGAAGCATGAACAAGGTGTAAAATGACCCTTTGGAATCTGGCATGATGATGAAAACCCTCTGAATAATGGTACACTCAAATGAATGGTGACATGGACCGACATTTGGACAACTTTGAAAAGAGTGAAAACAAACCCTAGACCTAATACCTAGTGACCAAATTTTGCTTGAAGACTCACTGAAATGACAAAATTTGACCTTGACACCTTAAAATCACTTTGTAAGAGCATGTTTGATCATTGGAGGAAGGCTGCAAAGACTGAAACTAACATTGGCTCCAATGGGGATGGTAGCTCCTTGGAGGTGCCAAGAACTATAGATCCTTGGAAAGCAGACAATGCCTTCATCCATTGGGCAATGGAGTCAAAAACTCAAGCTGAAATGCATGACTGAAAACTGATGACTCGACGACACAAATTGACTCACTCAACTAAGAACTGACTCGATACTTAAACACAACTGACAAACTGGAAATATGCTCAATATGAAGCTTATTCAATACAACCTACTCTAGTTGTTCCATTCATCACCTGAACAAGTGAAATTAAACAACCAATGCAACCAGGTAAGTATTCCAACTGCTGTTTGAATTCTCCGCAAGTGCTTGTTTATGAACAACAAGAGAGAACTACTGAAAGGCAACTCCCATGAAAACTTGTGAACAGATCCGTTGAATACTATGGATTCTCTATCCGCCTCCAAAAACACTGCATAAGGATCTTGAAGTTCATGCACACTGGGACTTAGCTCATCCAATGGATTACTTTTCTTCTCCTCATACCATGAATGAAAAATTTGTTTTGAGCTTTGTGGCGAGACTCCTGCCAAAAATGACAAAGAGACCGGCTGCCAGATCAAGTTTATATCAGCACACGTTTCAAGCTTACATATAGTCAATGGAGTAGGATTTTGAATGCAGACATCATCCAACACATCAGCTATTGGATCGTGAAAAATTTGAAAAGACTGTTGCAACCCATTTTCTATTGTTTCAGATGAGATTACATGATTTTCTACAAGCTGCTCATTTGAAGATTTACTATGCAATTTACCCTTCAAAAACTGAAATGATTCAAAACAAAATGGTACGGAATCATCTTGTGTCATTTGATCATATGTGCTAGCTTCCAAGTCCTCATCTGCAACTTGAAAATCAATGGAATTCGGGGGCTGCAAATCTGGATATGGGAAGTCTTGAACAAGGTTTTTATTGCCCTCAAGATGGTCCAAATCAAGACTTGTTGACAGTTGATTTCTTATTGCATGGAAGTTGTCTCTGATGAACTGAAACGAATAAAAACAAAAAGGAAAAGATCCTTCACTTACTTCAAAATTTTCTGCACTTTCCTCATCATTGTCATAGTTGATATGCATCGGTTGATCACTGTATTCGAGCTGCTGAAAGTGAACTTCCTCCTTCCACAAACTAGCTGCTGATTTGTTTGCAAGATTAGCTTCTGTTTGGAGAACATAATCATCATCATACTGATCAAACTGAGGCAAATCATCAGTATAAAACACATCATCAAGCATGCATGTCAAATCAACAGATCTCTCTTCTCCAAGATGATCTACAAAACAATCATTATCAGATCTATGACAACTGGGATAAGAAAAAAATGTTTTGGATCAGCAACTTGTTCTTCTTCAATCATCGAGCCATGGGCTTGAACATTATACTCATTCCTTGTGAGGATCCTCTAAATCATCTCTTCCACTGCACTTACCAAAATGTCAAGCTTTACCTCTAGAGATGTTGATTTCTCTAGATCTATGTTTTTCATCTCTTCTTCCTTCAACTTTGCCCTTCAGATCTGCAAATGAGCCTCTACATCTACTGCATTGTTCTGCATCTCTTCAGGTGTTGCAAGATTCCTTTCTCTCAGCTGAAACTCCATTTCCAGATCAAAGGCACCCGGGTAGTGCAAGAGAGCAGATCTAGGAGGAGGTCTTATATTAACTGGCATCGAATAATAAACTTGGTTAAATCTGGCATAAAACTGTTGTACTGTCTCCCCTGGTAGTCTTTTCAGCTGGTTATACTCTTCTATAATCAAGAAAGGGTTCTGTCTGATCACCCATCTGTCGAGGAAAACTTTGACGAACTGCTGGAAATCTGAGATGCTCGCATTAGGCAGGGTTTTGAACCAACTCTTGACTTGGCCTTGAAAAGAAAGAGCAAAAAGCCTAATACTGACATCCTCTTCATCAACTTCAAAAAGGTCAAGAAAAGACTCAAAATTCAGAACATGTCTCTCTACAGTGATGTTGTCACGTTCACCGTCAAATCTTGGTAGATATAGGTCATGATTTTTAGGGAAAGCATGGGATATAGGAGGTAAAATCAGAGGCTTGTATCAATCTGGAATTTTACAAGGTATAGGGGTATGTAAAAATGCTACAGAATCAGTCTTGGTCTCTTGAGGCTCATCAGTTTGAAGATGTTCATCACAAGATTCGAAAGAAAGGACTTGATCAAGCTCAAAAGCATGCAAATATTTGGTATTCACAATCTTCAAAGGGAAGGAATCAAATGCAGGCCGAGGATCTTTTCTCAAATACAATATACTTTGCAAAGCCTTCTTGATATTCTCGAGAAAAGAGAAGAAATAATTTATGACAAAGAACAAAATGTCTTGGATGAAATTCCAACTTAAATACCTCATCTTTCCATATTGTCCTTTCATGTTTCTACTAGTCAGGTTCATCCTCCAGTGGAGTCCTTGGATCTGATCTCAAAAATAATTTAGAGTTGCCAGGTGAATGATTTCAGCCTTGCAATGTCTGATTGTTTTCCACCATCAACAATCAGATCGGAACTTGATTACCTTTTACTGAGGAAACCAGATGTTCAGTTCATAAACTAGACCGGAGATTGACTGAAGCAGCATTCATCTACTTTCGCTAATACAAAGAAAGAGTGTTTCGAAGGCTATCTGGCTGACTTCAGGCTCTGTCTATAGTTTATAAAGAAAATAACAAAATTTTCTCCCCAGTATGGTCACCACTATGTTATTGCCTAAATATACCTCAGGCTGAGAAAGGCAGAGTCTAGGGTAACATCAAACCACGCTTAATCTGGTAGCTAGCCCTACCAGATCAGGAGAGGGCTCTCTCCTTGTCAATCTCAGCGAAAAAATGATCAGTGAGGCTTGAGATGACTCAATTAAAGGCTGATTTTAGGCTAGGTATATATTTAAGGAGGTTTGATTTGATTTTGAAGGTGTTTGTTGGATCAAAGGGAAAGGCATATTTTGGGTCTGGGAATGAGGCCTAGTTTTTGTAGAGGTCTGAATGGGGCAAGGAAGGAAATTGTTTTGATGCTTCGAATTGAATGAAATGGATAGATAAGACCGGTGAGGAGTTGAAGAGGGCAAGAGGCTTTCAAGAATCCTCTTCAAGCAGTTGAAAACATAGAGAATTAAACAAAACTCAAGGTAGAGCACTGCAAATCTAATGAATTCCACCTTTATTACTTGTTTGTTTAACTTAAGAAGAAATAAGAAGGAATATGATGCACATGAAACATCAGTAAACTTACAATCACAGAGAGAAACACACCATCAAGACATAGAGCCACATGGATCCCAAGGAGTGCTGCAAACCCTGGTCTATTCCTTTTCCAAAATGCAGAGATGAAATGTACAATGAAGCTCAAAATCAATCCCAAGTGTCCAACCCTGAAAATGACTGAAAAAATACAAGATATAGACAAGCATAACTCATCCCCATGCCTATAGGGGTTGAGCTCACTAGTTTAGGATCTATTTCAACAATATCTAAACAAAGAACTGGAAAATAGACAGTGGAACAGCTTGCCTCTATAAGATAGGATACTGATTCATTCAGTTACAATTCACCTTTTGATGAATGAATCTACTTACATGAGTAAAAATTTGTCAAAATTACATCAAGATCCATGAAATTACATCAAATCACATCAAGATTTTTACATATGGAAGTAATAAAGTCAAACTAGCCAAAACTAGGCGAAAAACAGAGTTACTGAGTGAAAAATGAGCCAAAATCCCCAATGCGCCGCGCCTGAAATCTCTATGCGTCACGCCACTTTGGAGCCAATTTTGAAGGGCTTTCCGGTGTCCAAATTGAGCACAGGATAGCTCGTTGGAAAGCTCTGCCTGTCTACTTTCCAAAACAGGTGGAATTTCTGGATTTGGTTGCCATTTTCCCCTCCAAAAATGAGTTTTCCCAACACTTCTTCCTGTGTGTCCAAAAAGGGGCAGAAAGGTCAATTTTAGGGTGTTTTTGACCCTTCCAGCAAACCAAAACTTGTCAAACTCTCTGGGTAATGGGTAGGCATGCATAAATTTTCATGAAAAATCTAAAAATACCAAGTTTTACCCAAAAGGAGCTCCCAATCATAAGCGCGCGCCAAGTGGCGCAACGCGTCGGGCAGAAAAATCTGTGTTTAGGCCAAAAAAATCAAAATTGAAAAAATGTGTCCCAAATTTCTTGAAATTTGGGCTGAGTGTCCTCCATCATGCACTATGCTGGGCCAAGGAAGCTCCGGCCAAAATTTAAAGTCTATCATGCCTTTTGCGACGCTTTAATGCCCTCTTTAACTTTGCCTTCAGGATCTTGATTCGTGCCTTGCAAACATGATTTCACGCCCAATAATGATTCTTCATGTGCCTTAACATTTTATTTTCCTTTTTGGCCTTCTCCAACAGCTTTTGGTCTCCTTGGTGCATGCAATTCGATTGTAGAATCACTGTCTCGGTCATACGATGTATCGGTCTCCATGATTTCCAAAGTCTATGTTGCCTTGGATGAAAATAAGAAGTTTGGTGTCTTTGGTTTTGGTGCCAAATATGTGATTACAAGTAAGGGACTATGGAGGGATAGAGTAGTGGAAATGATGGACTATTATCAAGTGAAATTTTCCACTAGAAGATTTTTGGGGCAGTCACTTGGTTTCTTGGAATAGCTTTGGTGTTTGGGGAAATTTACAATTGGGATGTGGATAATGGGAATGGGATAGGAATGAGTGACTTAGGGATACAAGGGAAAAGGGAAATGGGCTGCTTGTGAAAAGATAGATAGTGAGGAGGAAATAACAAGATGGGAGAAATGGGAATTATTGACACAAAACCAATTTCAAAACCCTAAAGGAGCATTCTTCAAACAAGATAATAGGGTTTGATTTTTTGTATTTAAATCCTCATAAACAACACAAAACACCGATTCATGGGAAATGGAGAGTTTGCATGACTTACTTGAACAAAGAGGGACTGAGAAAATTTGAAGATCTGGAAGAAATGGCAATGAATTTGTTTTCCAGCCCTATGCATCGCGCCACAACCCAACGCGTTGCGCCACAAACCCAATGCATCGCGCCATAAACCCTACGCGTCGCGCCCTTCTGTAGGAGACTTTTGGAGGCCTTCCTAGTGTCCAAATTTGGAGAAGGGTAGCTCGTTGGAAATATTATTGAGTCTACTTTCCAACCCAACTGGAATTTTTCAATTTGGAGTTCAGTTGCCATGTCAAAAATCAAATCTCCCAAGACTGGTCAAAATGAGAAAAATGAGGCTGCCTCAAGGCAGAGTGCTGTTGCAATCAACTTTCGAAGGTCTTCCTAAACTCCAAATTGAGCTTATGATATCTCATTGGAAATATCTTTGTGTCTAGTTATCATTTGACTCATCAAGTAAGTCATTTGGCCAAACAAGCTAGGAGAAATCTTGATTTTCCCAAGGTCACTCAATCACGGGGGGGGGGGAAAAACTTAAAACCACATGACGGGGGGGGGGGGGGACAAAAACCACTCTTATTTTCCCAAATTCATCTTTTATTGCTCAAGCGCATCATTGGATTAAAATCTATCCCGATGTGGAACAAAGTTTAATAGGAAATGAAGCGAAATGAAGGGGATAGGGCTTCTGAATTCTGCAGAAAAATTTGGGGAAGTAGGGAGGGATGTTAGGAAAGCGGGGGAAAGTGGAATTTCATAAATTGAGTGAGGGGAAAGGGTCCAAAAGAGGCAAACACGGTCCTAGCCTGAAAATTGCCAAGTTGTAGCAAGAAACTAAGGTTTGTGCGAAAATGACGAATTTGGGGGATCTCAGTGATGGGAAGTGTTTAATAAGGTACATTAAGGATAGGGAAAGGTGTATGAACATCAGGATATAAGTTTTGCTGATGATTTGACCATCCAAGAGAAATTACCTTCAAAACCCTAGGAGAGGGAAATGAACCTTACCAAGGCACAACTAAAGCATGAACAAGGTGTAAAATGACCCTTTGGAATCTGGCATGATGATGAAAACCCTCTGAATGATGGTACACTGAGCTGAATGGTGACATGGACTGACATTTGGACAACTTTGACAGGAGTAAAAGAAAACCCTAGACCTAATACCTAGTGACCAATTTTTTCTTGAAGACTCACTGAAATGACAAAATTTGACCTTGACACCTTAAAATCACTTTGTAAGAGCATGTTTGATCACTGGAGGAAGGCTGCAAAGACTGAAACTAACAGTATGCAGATTGAAGAAAGCTCTTTATGGGCTGAAACAAGCACCAAGAGCATGGTACGATAGGATAGATGCCTATCTACTGGAAAATGGGTTTGAGAAATGTGAAGGAGAACCCACATTATACATCAACGAGAAATATGGTAAGATGCTGATTGTTGTTTTATATGTTGATGATGTGATCTTTACAGGTAATGATGTTTACTTCATTAAGAATTTTAAATCAGTCATGGAGGATGAATGTGAGATGACTGATATGGGATTGCTGAAATATTTCTTAGGAATAGAAGTAGAGCGAAATGAAAATAAGATTTTTATCTCTCAAGCAAAATATCTAAATGAAGTTTTGGAAATATTTAACATGCAAAATTGCAAGGCAGAAATTACTCCTACATTGATGGGATTGAAGTTAAGCAGAGAAGACAGCAGCAAGAATTTTGATCCAAGCTTGTACAAGAGCATAGTTGGCAGCCTCATGTATTTGACTGCAACTAGGCCGGATATTATGCATGATGTGATTTTAATTTCCAGATTTATGGAAAGGCCAAAGGAGGCACATTGGCAAGCAACAAAAGGAATTCTGAGGTATGTGAAAGGAACAAGAAGGTATGGTATTTTATATACTATTTCAGAAAATTTTGAATTGATTGGATATACTGACAATGATTCGGCTGGAAGTATAGATGACCAGAAAACCACCTCTGGTTATGTTTTTCATATGGGTTTAGGAGTCATTTCATGGGCTTCTAAGAAACAGCCAATTGTGGCTTTATCTACAACAGAGGTAGAGTATGTGGCAACTACAGTAGCAACATGTCAAGTAGTTTGGATGAGGAGAATGTTTAGGAGTTTGTTTCATGAACAGGTAAAAGTCACAACAATTTATTGTGATAATAGTTCAGCAATAACATTGTCAAAGAATTCAGTGTGTCATAAGAGAACGAAACACATTGATGCCAAGTATCACTAAATCAGGGAACTAGTGAACAATGGTGAAATTATTTTGAAACATTGCATAACAGAGGAGCATTTTGCAGACATTTTAACAAAACCATTGGGGCAGAAAAGTTTTAATTATTTGAGGAAATGTCTGGGTATGGTAGAAAACCCAATAGTTGAATTTAAGGGGGACTGTTGAATTTTAACTTCAACTGCAACAGCGCAAAGAAGGATGAAAGACAACATCAACGTTCTTTTGTTTGCTTACATGCCATCACCTGCAAGTTAAGCCTCGCCATGCCACCATCACTGCTCTCCATTCATACGATTAACTTATGCACCAACCAACATTAAAACTCCTCACCCGCCAACGTTTTTCTTTTACTGACATCCTTTGAGTTTTTTAATGTGCCAGGTCAACGACAACAACCAATCAACGTTTATCACGTAGTTTTGGAGCTGACGTCATAAGAATTTTTTGGTATGCGATAATTTCATAAAATGCAGCTCAGTTTTTTATTTGAAGTCTGAGGGTCCCACCTCTAGCCAATGGAAGGTCAATCGCGCATATTTTGACAACTACGTCAGCAAGGGAGTTTGGTACGCGATAAAATTATGCAAAATTATTTAATTTCATGTTTTTAAAGTCCGCAATGATATAAGGTTAAAAGGCTTGGGTTAAAAATTGATTTTTTCCTCGTTAAAAGAGAATGTCGATACTTAAAAGGTCATTAAGGTTTCAAACCTTATATATATAAGTTTTAAAATGCCGCATTATATTTTTTCAACTCCATTGACTTTTGTTTGTTAAAAAACTTTACGGCATATGGTTTTACGGCTTTACTTAAGGATATATAGATAAATCCTAATATATATATTATAAAATTGGAAAGTTTATAATATATATATATATATATAAATAGTTTTTGTTTTAATTTTTAAAAAAGAAGTTTGTAATGTATTTTGAAAAAGCCAGCGAAGGCATAAAAGACTGCCGTGTATTTTTTTTTAATAGGCAGAGTATGTAAAAACAGAGTGAGACTCTGTATGAAAAATTGAGAGAGAATTTTTATATGCAGTAACTGTGTGTAATTTTGAGAAGGCCAGAAGGAAGTATTGGATGCAGAGTGCAAGCACAATAGTGTGTATTGTATTAAGCTTGAAGGCAGAAGTGTGAAGCACTATCTATGGAAATTTTTTTTGTAAGGGACAGAGAGGTATTTGAGGACACTGCGTGTGAAGCAGTTCCACTTTTTGTAATCCCTCGGAGGAGGAAGAATCAATTTGTAATAGATTTTTAGGTTAATTAAATAGAAGTTGTTTTTGTGCCATCTCTCTCCAGCAATTTTTAATCTTTGTGTTGAGAGGAGGAATTATTTTTATTCCTCTGTGTGTTTTGGAATACTAAGAAATTCCAACATGTAAGTTCCAATGGCAAACCACAATGTTACTAGATAAGGTATATCATCTTTCACAGGTAATTTATAGCAAGACTTGGTGAGGGGCATTGGGAATAAGTGTAGAGAATGCAAGTAAGTACCACTAGAAGAGGCATTTCCTATGTCTGTTGTTCGACCCACATTTATGTAATCGGCATCAGTAACCCATGTTATATTGTTTTCAGCAGTGTGAATTGTTTTGCCTCTACAACTTATACTAAGAAATCCTGCAACACAGCCAGAAAATGATTAATAAAAAATTATCTTGCCAAAAAAATCGATAAGCGCTTTAAAAAAACAAGATATCAGATGAAGTCTGTATAGAGTATAGAAAATAAGGTCTATACAGAGTAGAGAAAATAGAAAAACTTTCATGTCGGTCTTGGTAGGAGCGGACTCATGATCCACTTCTTCAATTTAGACTTGATCCCATACCTGGTTGAGCACTAGTCATAGTAAACAAACTTAAGAGCACGCCGAATGGCGCTAACCAATTGCCCAATTTTCCGTGACTAATTTTCGCCATTGTTCCCCCAATGTTTCACGCTTAATCGGTTTATCTCAGAAGAAGAGGACTAAGAAGTGTTATATATCTTATTTCTTGACAAGCCTAGCTTCTCCTTCTCTACCTTCTTCTACCTGTAAATTGTTTGGAAGGTGCTTAAGCTGTTTCTCTTAAAAGAGTGTCATTTTCATCTTGGTCAGATTTCCTCTACTTATCTGTGTTCCCGCATCTTTCCATTGAGCGCATGTGTGACATATCTGTGCAGGTGAATAATCAAGTGGAAGGTTTCTTTATTTTCTGTGACTTGTGGTTGAAGTGTGTAAATATGACATGAACCCAATCATGGAAAGCGCTCTCTGGATGGATCCCTTCAGCCTTGAAATTTCCCACATGAAAATGTTATGACGCCCTAGTCAAAATTTTTATCATGGCCTAGCATTTTGATTGCCCTTCAGTGCTAGGTTAAACTTTTTTTTGACAAAGGTTCTATTCTGTGAAAAATTTGTGACCGCTAATTTTTCAGACCGCCCTTTAGTGCAAGGGGAACTAATTTTTAAGCATGCCCTGTGGTGTATATGTTAAACTTTTCTATTTTTCTAAGTTTTTTTTTTAGGTGAATGAATAAGATTTTCCACTTTATTATTATTATCCAATTTTAAAATCTACTAACTATACATATTCTATCCCTCTGATTTTGAACATGTAACTTCTTACAAAGAAATATATTCTTATTATAAGATGTAAAAATTCTCACATATTTTTATATAAACTATTTATTTATTACATGAAACAATTTTTTAACTTAAAACCCTTAAACTTTTTACCCAAGAACCATACAACCCTTTAATAATTGCACTTCATTTTTATAGAATCCAGAAATTTTCTAACTCTTTTATGCACCGGAAATTCATTAAATTTTATAAATTATTTATTGGAAAAAGGTGAGTTTTAATTAAAATCTATCAAGATCACATTGTTAAAAAATCTCAAACTGCATATATTCAAATTTTGTCACTCATATCCAGCTTTTGGAAGTCATGAAACTCCATTGTAATTTGTAGGTTAAAAATTTCAAAAACTCCAGTCTTCCCCAGTTGGTACACTTAAACACTCTGTTACAGAGCCTCTGAAGGAAAGTGATAAAATACATCGAAGTCTTACCTAATCTCTTCACAAATTTGCCCTACTCTTTTCAATTACTAATATTATTTTTCAATAAAATATTTCAGGAAAATCACATCATAATTGATTGAACGGTTGAGAATGGTAATTGTCCTAATCCAAACACCAAAATATATGTATATATATTATTTCTTCTTCATTTGGTCAGGTCGTTCGTTCCTAATCCAAATTATATTGTCAGATATAATCACCTTTTTAAAATTATTGTACACATTTAATAAAAGTTTGACAGGTTATTCAGATACACAACCAACGTCATATTCTACATTCTACATGTAAAACCAGTGGTCAAATACATTACATGGAGGTACGTCAAAATGTAGGCCTAGGCGTCATTGTGATTCTGTACATTGGCATCAAGCACTTTGGTGTTTCGGAGCTGCCATGTAGGCCTCCATTTCTCTTGATATATGGGCCAAGGCTCATCATCTGCAATATATCTCAGAGTCTCCTTCTGGTTTGCTTGGTCCCATTCTGTGAGAATGACCATCACATGAATCTCTTCCTTTTCAGGGTCTTTTCTATGTTCTTGCTGCTGGATGTATTCTCTGCTCAGAAAGTCTAGAGGACAATTGTCAGAACCTCTAATATGCTCAACTTTAAAATCAAAATAGGCAAAGAGCTTGCCACCGAGCAAACTTTGCATCTTCTGGGTTTTTTATTTCTTTAGTTATTACCTTTTCCAGAGCTTTCGCATCAGTTCTAAGCATAAAATGTTTATTGGCCAGATGTATAGAAAACTTACTAATGCAATTCCAGGCTGCCTTTACCTCCTTCTCTATTGGAGCACAGTTTAGTTCTGATTTGCTCCAAACTCCTGACACAAACTGCACAACTTGTTCTTGCTCTTTTGGGCTATCTTTATCTGGCTTCTGCTTCAAGACACCTCCCCAACCAATGTTGCTTGCATCTATTTCCACAATCTTAAAAGCATTTTCATCAGCAACATGCAAGATAGGGAGATTACGAACCTTGGATTTAATTTCTCTTACTGCCTGGGTGTGCTTCTCTGTCCAAGGCTTCGGATTCTTTCTTAGTCTCTGGTTGAGCAGAGACCTGTCAATGGCACATGAGGGATAAAAATTGCTCACATAATTTAAACAACCTAAAAACCTCTGCAACTGGGTTTTATCAAAAATTACATCAGGAAACTTATCAGCAAACTCCAGTGCATGATTCTGAAGAGCAATTTGACCATTTTCAATCTCGTGCCCTAAAAACTTGATTTTAGTCTTGCAGAGCTCCATCTTCTTTTTGCTCAAGACTAAACCATTTCTCTGGACCAACTTCATGAAGATCTTCAGGTGTCTAAAGTGGTCTTGTAGATTCTTGGAAAATATAAGCAGATCATCAATATATGCAAGTAACCATTCATTATAAGGTTTGAAGATAGAATCCATTACCTTCTGAAATTTTGAAGGTGCGTGCTTCAACCCGAATGGCATTACATTCCATTCATAGTGTCCATGAGGAACACTGAATGTTGTCTTCCATATATCACCTTCTGCAATAGCTACTTGCCAGAAGCCTGACTTCAAATCAAACTTGGAGAATACTTTGGCTCCTGAAATTCTTCTCATCAGATCTCCTTTATGGGGGATCGAATATGTGTCATCTGCTAGAACATTATTCAGAGGTTTATAGTTTATTACCAGTCTGGGGACTCCTCTAATTTGTTCACTTCTCTTATTGACATAAAACCCATAGCAGTTCCAAGGACTGCTGGATTCTCTGATGAGCTTCTTCTGCAGAAGCTGTTCAATCTCTTTCTGGCATAGTTGTCTGTGCTCAACAGACATGGAGATGGCTCTTGACTTACAAGGTCTACCAGTATAACCTTCCTTGTAAGGTAGCTCAATGCTATGCTGCTTTCTGTGCCAAAAGGCATTGGGATCTTCTGAGCAGCATGTTTCTTCGAAGTCTTTCTGGATTTCAGAGATCTTCTTCTGGAATTCTGGAGAACTCAACTGTTCTTCAATTCTGATGGTGCTTTTGTGATCCTTGAGTTCTTCTAAACTTTTTTCAGCTCTTTGAATTTTTTCTTGCATCGCTTGTACCATGGGTGAGATTCTGGGTCTGGAAATATATGGCAATTCAATTCTTTCTCCAGAAATGGTGATAAAATACCCTGCAGATTTGTCAGGGAATCTAAACGACCCATGTGGCTCTACTGCTGCTAAAAATATGTTTCCCAAAATACAGTCTACTGGAATGTCAGAGACAGCAAAGGAAAGCTTTACACATTTTGAATCAAAACACACAGCAGCTTTAGAAACTTCAAACTTCAATTGTTTTGTTCCTAATCCCATGACTTTTTTTTCAGATGTAGTCCAGTATTTAGATGGGATTATGTGTTTAGAAACAAGGTTAATATCTGATCCAGAGTCTATGAGTGCAATAACCTTGTAGACATGACCAACAACACAGAATTTTTACCTGTATGTGGTGTTGTTGGTACTGAATGGCGAGGACTTGCATATCCCCGATCTCACTGAACCCGGCTGAAGGATCAAATTTACCTGTTGCAAACTGAACTTCAGTCTTTGGAGTAGAATGCAGCATATAATTTGTCTGTATTCCTGAAACAACTGTAGAAGATGATGCTGATTGTTGAGCTTGAGTTTTCAGGATAGATATTTCATTTTTCATGCTGCGAATTTCAGACTTTAAATCATGTATCTCCTTGCTCACCTCCCCCAAAGTGAGTGTACGAGCTTTGTTATAATTATGCTGGAGATACGTCTTGGTGTTTCTCTCATACGAAGCTTCAACAAAATTAGGCTTCTTAGAGGAATTGGAAGAAGAACCAGAAGAACCAGGCATTTTTTTCATGTAAGCTGCAAGAAGGGCAGCTTTGAGATCACCTTCATCCATGGCTCGGATTTGGGCAAAGACTTTGAGATCATCATCAACCTGGGCCATGAGGACATGAGGAAGTTCTTCTTCAGCAGAAGAAAAGGAATCAGAATCAGACTCAGAGCAATGACAGGCATTTGAGTCAGAGCATTTACAATACATATTGACTTGTTCCTCGGAAGAGGAGGAGGAATAGTAATCAGACGAAGAAGAGGCAGAGGATGGCTCAGCATGTTGTTGAATGTGGAGAGGCTGAGCATGATTATGACAGTCTGCTGTTTTATGGAAACTGGAATGGCAGTGTGCACATCTGGGTTCCTGTTTGACAGTTTGGCTGGAAGATGGCTGTTTGAATTTAGCAGACTTTTTACCAAGACCTTTCTTAGACTCTAGGGCTGTTGGACACAGGTTTGAGGTATGACCAGGCTGACCACAGAGCCAACAGACAACTTCTTTCATCCTTGCAAGCTTGACATCTTTGGGACGTATTTCATGAGGCTGATAATAATGGATCTTAGGCTTATATCTGTAATGTCCTCTCCTTTCTTTAGGCCTTCTGCTCTCTTTAGGCCGTCTGAGATCTCATCTTTTACCTGACCTCAATCTATAGCTGGAGGCTTTACTTCTTTTGTAAGCCTTCTTTGCCTGCCTCTTATGCTTTCTGCGATGCACCAAAGGATCATCAACTGTTATTCCATATTTACTGCAGAAAGACTTGGTACCAAGAATTCTGTTCAGTTTATCAATAGACTTTTGCATCTTGGAGCTGGTACACAAAGAAATCAGAACTTTAGTTATTATTGCATAGAAATCTCCCCAAAGATAGATCTCTAATGGCAGGGGAAAAGCTTCCTGCAACTTTAAAATGTCTACCAACTTAGATGGTAGAGCAGCAAGATAAACTTGCTTCCACAGGATATTCTTTGGGTCTTTGACCAAGAATATTCTCTCAATCCAATCCCTGTGGAAATCTTCATACTGATTTATATTATTGCATTTCAAATTCATCAGTATCAATTCATTCTTATCTGTGAGTGCAAATTCTGCACCACAGAAATGCTCCTGGATTAGTGCGGTCAGTGCACCAATCATATTATTCTGTGTTGTGCCATCAGGATGAAACATGATGTCTCCCTGTTCATCTTTAAGGACTTCTTTCTCCATTTTATCTATCATAACAGGGGATGACTCTAACTCCCACCATCTAGCCAGAGTACCAGTAAAACACTGAATGAGAGTTTTACAGGCTTCTACTTCACTTTTCCCTTCTACACACATCAATTTGTACTCAACAATCATTTGATCAAGCAACTGCCTGATCTATGTTGCAGACAGGTTATCAATGTTCCACTCCTTATGACTCCCTTCATGGAAATTCTCTCGGGCTGGAATCTTTCATGCATCATACAGGTCAGGAGCAGCATGTCTGGTAAACTGAGGCTCCAGAGGCTCATAAATAGGAAAAGCATGTTTTTCAGAATCTGAGATTTCTAGAGTAGTGGCTATGGTTATCTTCCCAGACTTTTCTCCGGGCTTAGACTCAGGGGACTGAGACAACTGAGGCACTTCTTTAGGAAAGAGATGAGAAAACTGAGAGACAGGGCTTTCAAGCTCATGGGGATGAATGCTCTTTCCTTTAGTCAAAAATGAAAGCGGGATAGGCTTATTGGCTTTCTTCAAATTTAATCTGTCGAACTTATCAGACAGATTAGAAACTGAATCTCGTGTGGAAATACTCTGCTCTATTATACAACTTTCCACATCATCAAATCTATCAAATGATTTTTCAGAAATATGTCTAACTACTTGCAAATCACATTGTAGTGAATTCAAAACTCTATGTACATCATTTACAGAAACTTGAACTGAATCAATCTGATCTTTAACCAGGGCAGTTTTTGCAACATTCTTCTCAAGACCAGTCAGAGCAGTGTTTGTCCAATTAACCTGCTCAGAAACTTTTTGGATTCTACCCTCTGTGCCCATTGCTGCATTATCTCTGTGAACCAGAGGATATGCATTTGCCGAACTTTTTCCTTCCCCTAGGACAATACTCTTGAAAGGAGGGTAGGTAGTAGAGGTCTCTATTTTATTGCCATCTGGAGCAGTCCAGGAATGTGAAGAAGAGGCAACAGAATCTGCCATCAAAACTACATCAGATTCCATTTTCTTTTTCCATGAGTAAAATGAAATCCATACCTTCTCTTCTTCCATATAAGCTTTCCATTCTTCAGCCATTTTCATCTTTTCTTCCTTTGGGAAAGCTGCAGCAAATCCATCAGCTTGTGGATGGGTAAACAGATCCCAGTTTATCATCTGCTTCATCCATTGAGCAGGGATCTGATTCTTCGGACAACCATCCATCAAAGTATAAAACTTGTGGATCTCCGGCACTGATGGTATTTTACATCCTGGAGGTAGATCTCTGAATCTACATTCAGGGATCAACTGATCAACTTGTTCAATATAACCCAACCCATATTTTGGACTATTTGCAGGTCTTTGGTTTAGTAACATTTCTGTTAGCCTTGGATCTTCATTCTCAAGCAGTGTAACAAGATGCATCATAAGAACATGCTCTTCGTCATGTGGGAATGGAATATCAGAACATTTAGGATTAGGACATGGGTTTGTTGAAGACGCAGGGGGGGCTTCACCAGTCCTATTGTTGTGGTTCTTATGAAGTACTGCATAGGCTAGACTCTGCAAATTTACATGTTGGCTACACTGAGGACATTGGACACTCAGGGGTTGGTAATTTACAAATTGTGCAAACTCAAACAAGGCTACATGACTACAATTTGAAACAAGAGAACTAAAACTAGTATCTGTACAATCTGGAGAAATAAATCTGGGAGATTTTCTACATTCTTCCTCAATCCTTCTTCTGTCAATAGTCGTCGGTCTAGGAAAAGACAGGATAGCAGAGGATTGGTTCTCAGTGATGTTGGCGGAGGTTATTTTCAAAACAGCGAGAGGCTTGGGATTTGGAACTGTCCAGTGTTCTGGGAAAGTGAGATCTTCCCACTTAATGGCCTGATGTTCTATTTTCTGATTCTTGGGATCAGTCAGGACAACGACACTGGTTTTTGACTCTCGACTGGGTGCATGGAGGACTACAGGGAACATTGTGGATGTATGGCGGAAACATCCGCGAAACTGGATGGCAATGTTTTGTCTTTTCTTCCTCATATCAAATCCCATTGTTTGGATTTGAAGCTGTAATATATCTGCCAAAGTTTCATCTGTAATTGATACCGAAAAGTTAGGGTAACAATCAAACCACACCGGTCCATTTGACAATGGAGCAACAATCCCTCCAATCAATGAATCTGTATATTTATTATGTGTTAGATCCCTTACGGTAGCTAACACATATGCATCAACACCCGGATGCACCAATGCATGAATACCAACACGCACACAACCCAAATGCAAAAATTGGGTTCCCAGCTTTCTAGCTTCAGCTTGAAGCTCCTTGGGATTCAAGATCAAGATTAATTGTACACGATCTGAATTTTATTCTATAGAGCTGACCGACTCTTTAATGGTGATCCTAGTGGCTGCTTTGAGGTGCCAGACACCTAGGTCACTATAAACTTGGGAGGCGGATATCTTGGGCAAAACCCATCTGGCTTGGGGCTCAACCTCCTCATATAAATGATCAAACTCATTTATAACTCTACTGCTACTACTAGCAAACATATCGCTAAGTGGGTTTTGTTCAGCTCTATCTTTGTCCTCGATTTCTCTGAAAGAAACTAACTTTGACATAGATGAATCCATTTTATAAAGAGAGATGGATTAAATACTGTACTCACTTGAACCATGCGAAACCGACTTACTGGCTCTGATACCAATTTCTAGCAGAGGCTTCTCAACAAGCTTGCTTGCTGTTGTCAACCAACAGACTTTGGCTTTGCTTAGTTTCTCCTTTTTCTTTCTGACACTTCTCTATGTGAACCCAACTGTGAACCCAAATGAACCTACTTGACCTTCACGCAACTCGTGGCCTTTCACACGGCTTCCCTCGCCTTCACACGGCCTTGGCGTCCCTCAGTGTTTTTGCGAACCTCCAGCGAACTTATGGCGAACTTTCAAGAATGTAAAAGACAAACAGTGTCTAAGCAGCAAATGACAGAGTGCATAGTAACCGTATTTAAATGCGGAATTGATGAAAAATATCTCTCTTTATTGATATCAGAATGATCTCATAATCAGATTTCAGACTTTTATGGATTCAAGTCTCTGTATCAGAGATCGACTGTGATGGCTTTTACCGGACTTATGATACTCAGAATGAGAAATCATTACCGGAGGCTTCCTGGCCGAATCACAGACTCTGTCTCAGAGCTTTTATACAAACACGCATATAAAATTACAGACTCGATCTAAAGAACTGGCCACTTTAGGTTCTTGCCTATCACATGAACAGACACGCAGGCTTCTCAGTTCTCCTAAAGACTGTGAGTCAAGACTCCGTGATGCAAGCAGATCGCAAGATTTGCGCAGATGCAGAGCAGGGAGCGATAACTCGGACTCAAACACACAAATGCAAAGACTCAAACTCCAAATGCCGATGGTTTCAAATGAGCCTTACCCCTCCTTATATAGAATGGAGAGGGGGACAAACATTCCTGTATACCATCCAATTATTGACACTTGGCAAGCGAATCATCGTTTTCGGGTAACCCTAATCGGGACGTCCGCACGGAGATCCGGTTCTACCGACAAACATTAGTGAAAGTGGGTGAATGTACACTGTGGATGCCTTTAAGGACAAGGCCCATGAGGAAACAGAATAATTTAATACAATGAGAATGCTTTTCGGACAAATGAAAAGCCCTCGAGAAAAGCTCTGTCACTATAAACCCATGACTAGGTACCATTATTACACAGGGAAAGCCTTTTTAGTGGGGCTCCCGAGGACCACTTGAGCTGGCAGCTGCAGGAGGATCCAAAATTGTGACACCAGGGTATCTGATATTTCCGTAAAACTCATCATCCCATGCCTTGGTGTAGATACGCCGAACAATCATTGGTTTATTGAGGATGATCTAGTGCAAATATTATATAGCAAATATTAATTATTAGAAGTAGGAGTGAGATATTATATAAACAAATAATAATGAATATTCTCGAAAGTAATGATTGGAATTTTTATTTAATGAACAATATTAATCACTATTTTGTAGGTTAATGATTAGCATTTTTATTTTTATTTAATGAATAATTTACTTAAAAATAATAAGTTAACTTAATGTATGATATGCAATATCAATATTTATTTTATAACATAAGCAAAATTTCAGTTATTATATAATTAATGAAGCAAAATTCGAATTATTATAATTATTATATAGTTAATTGAAAGATAATTTCTATAATAAATTAAAAACCATGTTCAATCACAAGAAAAGCCGAAATCCAATAGTTATAAACACAATCTTTTCAGATCCCATTTTGCACCGCACTTCGTATTTTATTGTTCAAAATAGACGTATCAGAGAGAGCGTAAAAAAGTTAAATTGATTCTCCACATAAAAGAGCATTGAAGGGAGACTAAGTTATTCGAATAAAAAAGATAATTCCATCACATTAACTCATGAAAAACTTAAATTGATTCTCCACATAGAAGAGCATTGAAGGGAGACTAAGTTATTCGAATAAAAAAGATAATTCCATCACATTAACTCTACAGCCAATGAAAATTAAATTGACTCTCCACATAGAAGAAGAGCATTGAAGGGAGACTAAGTTATTCGAATAAAAAAGATGATTCCATCACATTAACTCTACAAATAGTGAAGAGAGTGAAGAGGAAGGTTGATCAATTTCTAATTAGGGTTGGAATTTGGATTTTTCTCTACTTGTCACACAATTTTTTTTTTGATATTTTGGGTTTTTATGTTTCCGAAAATGTTATGTTTAAAATTTTGCTCTTCAAAAATGATTTTCCGCGAAACAAATGAAGGCATATATACTCTAGCTCTTTCGATATACTCTACCTCTCTGGTTTGAACTTGTGACAACACATGATCTTAACCAATAACCCACTCAAGTTGTATAAGTATTGGTCAGGAATAAATTTTTCTCCTAAATATTGATAATTCCCGTGGCATTCTTTTCAGTTGTTTGATACCATTTTCTATTAGCTGGGAAAATTTGTAAAATACGATTTCTTTTGGCTAGGCATATTTTCAACAGAGAAGGAAGACATCATTCTTATTTAACAATGTTCCTAATTTGCTGGCAATAGATGCTTTAGCTTCCCACAATATTTCAACATTGTTTTTGGATCATTTAATTGGAGACATTATTACAATGATGTTCATATTAGTGAGAGGGGATGACCTCTGCTGAAAATATCTTTGTTGAAAGACGATCCATGGGTAGAACAAAAGTGACGGAACAAATAAGATATAATGAAACAATTATAAAAAATATTAAACATATGGAAAGATCTTGATATCCAAGGATAGTATATAATCAGCTATCACTCAGGAAATATGTGTTAATTTGGAACTAAGAAACTTGGAGGCTAGAGCTAATTTTCATTGAAATAAATTACCTCAGCATTTCAAATCTACTTTATGAAATAAAAAAATTAAAATCTCGCAACAACTCAAACCCAAAAAAATCAATGCTTAACGTGGTATCAAACCCACAATGTCCAAAGAAAAAAAATCAATGCTTACCCTGGTATCCTCGGAGCCAATCTTGAGCTCGACATAAGTTTGGATGCCTTGAAAGATGAGAGTGTATTTTCTACTCTTCTTCACCTTTGCTTTTTGATTTGGTACTTTTTCTTTAAACACCGCCCAACGACCAAAATCATGTCAATATCTTTAGTGGAAAGGGAATTGAAATAGGGAATGTGAATGGATGGGAAGGGTTGAATATGAGAGAAATGATGCCTTGCCCTACCCTATTCTGCTCAGGACCAAACTCTGGTAAGAGAAATATAGCCATGGATACCACCAAACACTAGCTCCCTACACCAGATAATGTCTTTAACTCATCAACAACAAGTAAAAACAAGGCCCTGATTTTACACACCATTACAGTTGAAGAATCACTTAAGGGAAAGAAGTAGTCTGAACCTACATTAGAAGTTTAATGGGAAAATGAGATGGGGGAAGAAATCAAAATAGAGTAGCAAGAAGGTTAGCAGGAGGAGCAGCACATGGACCAATAAACAAAGAATGAAATAGGCCAGCATACATGAATATAAGATTTCTGGAAATTCCTTATAGCGAAATAGTAGTAAATTTCTGCTATTTTTAGAATGGTTTACTGATATTCATTTGACTTGATTCCACTTGTATTAGGTCATAATATTGTTAAAGTTAATAACAAAATTTACCCCATTACATTTTCACTTGATTAGGTTAGGAATTTGATAGATTAACTAGCTCACTAGTTCTTGAATTTCCATATTTTAGAGTAGTAATTTTTTGTTATTTTTAGCACGTGTGAAAAGGGGTATTTTGGAGTGATTCCACTTGGAATGGAGACCTAAGAGATCCTACTTACTAAAAAAATTTGTCCCATACCATTAGCATTTGATTTACTTGGTCATTTGGTGAGTTGTTTCCAAAACAAACTTTCCTTTAGCAAAAACAAAGTTTCCTGTACCACTCTTATAGCATGTGTAAACTCGGCCAGATTTGCTCCTAAAGGTTGGTTTTTGTCTCTTAGGCTTGAATCATGACCCCTAGGATCTAAATTCATAATTAAGGAATAATAAACACCACTTAGGACCTTAATTTTAGAAAATTAGATTAGGTATTTTTATTTGATATCATGCTCCTAGGATTTCAATTATAAATTGTTCTTTCCTAGGATTAATTTATTTTCAAAGAAACACTTCCATTTCTGCAATTAGTTTAGTATTTGAGTTCATGACATTCACTCCATTACATCATATCAACAAAAGAAGGACACATTATATGTTGCACTTATAGTGTCGATACCTCTTAAGTTTGTATGAACACTGGTTTGATAATTAAAGTTGGTACCCTCAGTAGTTGCAACATTCTTGTTGCAATACTAAGGCTCATTATTGTTTAGTTGGTATCTTCTTGCATATCTATGTTTTTCCTATTTTGGGACATTACAGTGGTATCAACGCTCAAATCTTGGCTCATTTGTGGGAGAAATATTCCTATGAGAGAGGAGGATAGGCAAAATAATACTTATAGAGGGAAAATGTACCATAGCAGAGAGAGAGAGCTAGAGATTACTCCAGACACTGATGACCGTGGGAAGGCGGTGAAAGTAGAGGATATGGGGGAGCCCAAAAGAAAGGAAGAGATGGCCTTTGAAATTCCCTTGAAAGCCTTGAGTGATTTGGCAAAGGGGTAGAACGAGATGTTAGATGATATCAAAATGTAAAACTGGGAGCAGAGCACTCACTTGGTTTTTTTGTTTGGAGATACTTTTGGAGCCTGTCAACAGTATAACAACCCTTCAGCTACTGCATAGCCACCATCCTCTGGTGGGCCAACTAGAGCCATTCTGCCTTACTTCCTACCCTTGGCACTGGGTGAACAAGGAGGATTTGATGATCATATGCCTATGGGAGATTATTTCAAAGAGTGGCAGTCCATGGGAGAAGACTTCAAAGAAACACTGACTTTTAGAGATTATTTCCACCTTAATAAGAATGAGAAGGGAAGGAGCTATGGAGGCCATTGCAGGCAAAGCTCATAATTGCAGCATACAATTGGGAGGATTTTCTTCCCCAAGTATAATGGTACTACCAAGTGTACATATCATGCTTGGGTGGAGAAGTCAGACACATATTTCCACCTCAACAAGATGACAGAGGTGGAGGCCATTAATATGGCCACTTTTCATTTGGAGGGAGAGGCACACAACTGGTGGTATCATGGCTTGTCTACTATGGGGCATGTCAATGTGACATCCTATGAGGATTTCATGTGGAGAGTAGAGGAGTGTTTTGATCAGAGGGATCCAAAGGTTCACTTCAAGGAGCTGACCCAGCTCAGGTAGGCAGGACATCCAAAGCATTATATTTCGGAGTTCCTGAGGTTTTCAGTCATGGTTCCTAATTTTTCAATTTCTAAGAGGGTGTACACATTTGTAGAGGGGTTGATGGAGCTAATGAGCTCCATCATTAGTTATAATTGGAGGGGCTAATTGTCGCCTTTTTATGCTTATAAATTCTCTCTTTCTCACATTTAAATTATATTATGGTCTTATGTTGCTAGTGTATATGGTGATTAAGGCTTGTCATACTTCGAATGCCTTGTATGGGTTAAATATATGATAATCACGAAGATATTGCACTTTTGATGAATATTTTTCAATTAAAGCTCGAAGTAGATAGCAAGGAGAGATTCTAGGGGGATTTTCCACCTCCTTAACTCCCAAAGGCAGCTAAGGGATCCTCGAGATTCCCTCCAACAACTCGAAATCAAAGGTAGCCAAGCAAGTGGGAGATCAAGTGCACCAAAGATCCACTTCTCTTGCACTCAAAAAGGGCACATCACCTACTTTTTGGGGAGCTGTTGGTAGCTACCCTCTAGGTTAAATAGGGTTGAGCAAGAGCTCATTAGGGTTCGAACTTTGAAGGAAGCTAATAAACCCTTAGCTCTTGTAATATGGTTTTGAGACTTTTATGATTATGTATTGAGAATATTTTCTGCAATAAGACGAGTATTCAGATTATCCTTCACTTATTTATTTTCATAGGGCTAGGCCTTTGGGTTAGGGCCCAATCCATTGGCCTTAGTCTCTCTTGTGTATTAATTATTATTTTTATGTCGTTGTAGCTAGTTTTCTTTATGAGTTTTAGCTAGTTTTCTTACATTTCAATTCATTGTTTTTAGTTTTCTTCCATTTTTATTTTCTATAGTTAAGCTTACATAAATTTTGGTAGAATAGCTTATAAACTCATAAAGTTGTGTGTCAAGCCTCCCTCTCTCATCTCTTTCATTGGAGCTTGAGGAGAGCAGATCTTCATCACATGCCAAATTTTCGCTTTAGTTTATGATTTCTTGGAAAGAATAGTTAATTTTTTGTAGTCTCATGAACATTTCTAGAATACTGAGTTAGACTCTATGTTTGAATGCTTAAGTAGGTTTTCTTTCCAAATTCAACTCAAATTTTCCATTTCCTTCATCATATATTTTCCAATGTTTGTTGCATGAACAGGTAGTTTTCTTGCAGGTTCAAGTAGCACAACAAAGGAGGACTTAAAAAACACGCTTACCTTCATTTCTCACCTATCAAAAACCTCATTTTCATCAAATCGCCTTCAACCCTGTTTTTAAGATTTTCACCTTCACACTGTGAGCAATCCTAGAAGTGCAAAATCCTGGATGGCCTTGTAGGAAAGAAGTTATTTTATTTCTTAGATGGGTTCAGTGGGTATAACCATATCCAAATTAGTCCTGAAGTCCAGGACAAGACTACTTTCACCTGTCCTTGGGGTACCTTCGCTTACAAAGTCCTACCCTTTGGGTTGTGCAATTCCCCAACTACCTTCCAAAGAGCTGTCTTGAGCATTTTCTCTGAGCTAGTCCATGACTCGGTCGAAATATACATGCAAGACTTCCCTCCTTATGAGGATGACTTCCAAGAAGCTCTCTCCAATTTGGGAAAAGTGTTGAGAAGGTGCATTGAGATTCATCTCTCCCTGAGCCCAAAAAAGTGTGAATTATTGAAAAGAGAAGGAGTAGTATTGGGCCACTCAATATCCCAAGTAGGAATACAGGTGGACCCAAAAAAAATCACCATCATCAAAATGGTACTTTCTCCTCAAAATCAGAGAGATGTTAGGATTTTATTAGGTTTAGTTGGCTACTATAGAATTTTTACCAAATATTTCAGCAAGTTGGCTTTTCCAATATATGGTTTGTTGGTCAAAGACTCTAAGTCTACCTAATCTAGTCTTTTTCAAGAAGATTTTAAGCTCATTAAGGGAAAGTTAACTACTGACCCAATTCTTCGAGGTCCAAATTGGACTCTGCCTTTCCACGTCCACACAGATGCATCAAACAAAGCCATGGGGGCAACCTTGGGGAAGTAAGAAGACAAATTACCTTATGCAATATATTTCATTAGTAATAACTTTTCCAAGGCCGAGCTCAATTATACTGTCATAGAGAAGGAAATTTTAGCTGTTGTCCATGCTTTAAACAAATTTAGATATTATATCACTAGTTACAAGTAATTTGTACACACTGGCCATGCATCCATCAAATATTTAATGAACAAACCTGATGTTAATGCTAGAATAATTAGATGGTTGTTACTATTACAAATTTTTGACCTAACCATTGTCGATAAACCTGGAATGGAGAATTTTGTTGAAGATTTTTTATCCAGGTTAGCTCTACCTATCGATGAAGAAGGAATGGTGGATGACCAGCTCCCGAATGAACACCTATTTTCTATCACAACACTCTCTCCATGGTTTTTTGACATAGCTAACTACTTGGTTGCTAAAAAGTTCCCTCCTGACCTCTCATCCAAGGAGAAGACAAAGATCATCAAAAAAGAACTCCTTTCACCTAGATCAGGGGAAATCTTTTCAAGTCGGGCCCTCACCAAATTCTCAAGAGATGTGTGATGGAGGAAGAAGTTTTTGACATCCTCTCTACATGTCATGATATCCCTTGTGGAGGCCACTTTGCTGCAAAAAGGAAAGGCTTCAAATATTTTCAGGAAGGTTACTATTGGCCTACCCTTGACCACGATGTCAGAAGATACACTAGTAGGTGTGACCAGTGCTGAATCTAAATCTCAGTATAAGGTAGTGTTTTACTAGTGAAGGAGTCGCTACATCCATATATGAACATGTTTCATGTTTTGAAGTTATAATATGAATTTTGGTTTGTCACAATATGCTTTTGGAGATTTCGCATGTGAATTTTACCGCCACCACTCTGTTTTACTATGTTTCACTGTGAGTAAATATATTTGATTTTCTTTGCTCCATTATAGTTTCGATTTTTATCTCTGCCATTATGTATTAAAAGGAAGAATGCTATGATTTTATTTCTTCAACTGTGTTGTCTTGATTAATACCTCTCTGCAACTCTGTGTGCTGCGGGAAAATTCCCCTCCCTTAAATTTTTTTAACATGGTATCAGAGCGGGTTTGAAATTTTATTAAGAAATAATGTTTTTACTAAGGATTTAACATGTTGTTATGAGGAAAATACTTACCAGCAGGGAGAAAGTGTTTTTTACACAGTGAAAATGGAATAAACAAGCACAAGTTTGACTAATCGACAAAAAATACGACTATTGGGCTATTAAAATGAAGGATTTTTTTTCTTCTCAATACATTTGGGAATTGGTGGAGAATGGTTTCCAAGAAGCAACAGATGTAGTAGCATATAATGCTTTGACACAAGAAAAAAAGGATGTGTTGAGAGACAACAACAAGAAGGACTCCAAAGCCCTCTTCTACATATTTTAAGTAGTTCATGAAAGTATCTTCCCAAGGATTGCAGCAACAACAAAGTCCAAGTAAGAATGGGATACCCTCCAAACATCCTACCAAGGCATGGCAAAGGTGAAAGCAACAAAACTACAAATGTTGAGAAGAGATTTTGAAACAATTTGTATGAAAGAGTCTGAGAACGTAGACTCATTTTTTACACATGTAATCAGGTTGGTTAATCAAATCAGGTCTCATGGTGAGATACTTGAGGAAAGGAGAATAGTTGAGAAAGTATTGAGAAGTCTGCTAGCAAGATTCGATGCCATTGTTGTGGCCATAGAAGAGACAAACGATCTTTGACAGTTTTCAGTGGATGAGCTTCATGCATCACTGATTTCTCATGAACATAGGTTGAATAGAGCAACAAAATCCTCATGGAGCATGCTTTCAAGACACAAGTTTCATTTGGTCAAGGTAGAAATTGAGGAAGATCAAATTATAGAGGAAGAGGCATAAGCCCACACAAAGGTGGAAGAAGCAACCCTTCAAGTTCAAGTGGAAGGGGGAGTAGTCAAAATTCAAGTCAAGGCTCAAGCCAGAATCAAGCACAAAGTCAGAGTTATGATAAATATCAAGTTCAATGTCATTATTTTAAGAAGTACAGTCACTATGAAAATGAATGTAAAAAAAAGAAATATGACATAAGTAAGGAAAATCATAACCATGAAGGCATGTTTTTTGCTTGTAATGTAGCACAAGAAAAATAAGGAGACGTATGGTTTTTAGATTCAGGGCGTAGCAGCCACATGACTGGGAACATAGAAATGTTTTCCAGTCTAGATTAAAGTGTGAAATCTGAAGTGACATTAGGGACTGATAGCAAAGTCTCTGCCATGGGAAAATGAAGAGTCAATATTCTAACAAATAAAGGAGAGAAGAAGTATATTTCAGATGTTTATTTTGTCCCTGGTTTGAAAAATAACCTCATAAGAATTGGACAACACATGCGAAAGCGCTACAATGTATTTTTCAAAAATGATATATGCATGATTTTGGATAAGTCTCCAAGAAGACATATAATTGCAAAAGTTCAGATGACAAACAATAGAATGTTTCCTTTCAAGCTTAAATTAGGTTTGAAGGAAGATGGTGCTCAAGCACAACTATCAATGAATTCAAAAGAGAATGAAAGAAAAATTGCAGCTGTCACACAAGTAAACTTTCAAGAAGAGGTCAAAGATGAAAATTGGTTATGGCATTTGAGATTTGGTCATCTCAACTTTGGAGGATTGAATTTATTGCATAGGAAAGGCATGGTGAAGGGATTGCCACTCATAGAAAAACTGGACAACCTATGTGAAGGATGCATCTTGGACAAACAACATAGATATTCATTTCCAACATGAAAGTTTATAAGGGAAAAAGAACCTTTGTAAAATTTCCTTTCATATTTATGTGGACCAATGCAGACACCATCAATTGGTGGAAGCTATTACATTTTGACTTTCATAGATGATTATACAAGGAAGGCATGGGTCTACTTCATAAAACGGAAAAGTGAAGTGTTTGAGCGCTTCTGTCAATACAAAACTCTTGTTGAGAAGCAAAGTGGACACTACATCAAAGTGTTGAGGACTGACAGAGGTGGCGAATACATCTCAAGTGACTTCCTACATTTTTGCAGGGAGCATGGAATTCACAAGCAATTTACAACAAGGTATACACCTCAGCAAAGTGGTGTCGTGGAAAGGAAAAATAGGACCATTATGGAAATGACGAGTATGTTGAAGGCAAAGCAATGATTGGGTTGAATCTGTCACTTGTGCATCATATATTATTAATAGGTGTCCAACCAAAAGTGTTAAGAATATAGTTCCTAGAGAATCATGGAGTGGAAGAAAGCATAATTTCACTCACATGAGAGTGTTTGGATGTGTGGCGTATGCACATTTCTTGGATGAGTTGAGGAAGAAGTTGGACAACAAGGGGGGAAAATGTATATTTTTTGGATACAGTGATGAATCTAAGGCATATAAGCTCTACAATCCATCAACCAAGAAAGTCATAATCAACAGAGATGTTAATTTCATAAAAGAGGAAGCATGGGATGGAAGTTTAGAGAAGATAATCAATGTGAAAACATGTACACCTCATGAAGATAAAGAGGAATTGACTGCAACAAGCAATTCCTCAACGATGACTCCTCCTACACCTACACAAGCTCAACAAAGCAGTCAACATGTGACACCGTCAAAAAATAATAGGACTATGTTGCGCAGTGAAGCAAGTGCTTCTCCAAGCACACCACAAATATTTGCAACGTCGTCTACTTCAAGAGAAACACCAAGTGACATGTCAAGCCCATCTTCTGCAACCATAAGAAGACCAAACTTCAAAAATTTAAGTGAAATATACGAGCAAAATGAAGTTGATAATAATGTTGGTATGGTTTACTTATTTTCATTATTTTTTCATGTAGATGACCTAATAGATTTTGAGGATGCATTCAAAGAAGAAAAATGGGTTTCGAAAATAGATGAAGAAATGGAGCAATATAAAATAATGACACATGGGAGTTAGTGGAGCTTCTGTAAGGAAAATAAGTCATTGGAGTGAAGTGGGTATATAAAACCAAAGAAACATTGAAGGAAAGATTGAAAGACATAAAGCAAGGTTAGTAGTCAACGGATACAAGTAGCAACATAGAGGAGATTATGCAGAGACATTTGCTCCAGTCGTGAGGATGGAGACAATGCGTTTAGTGTTTTCAATTGCAGCGCAACATAAATGGAAAGTGTATCAAATGGACGTAAAATTAACATTTTTGAATGGAGTGTTGAAAAAGGAGGTATATGTTGTGTAACCTCCTCGTTATGAGATAGAAGGCTAATAAGGCAAGGTGTATAGGTTGTGGAAGGCTCTTTATGGGTTGAAGCAAGCCTCGCGTGCTTGGTATAGTAGTAAAGATGGTTACTTGATGGAAAATGGGTTTGACAAATGTGATGGTGAAACTACTCCCTACATCAAAGAAAGTGACGATAAACTTCTTATTGTTGTTTTGTATGTAGATGATTTGATTTTTACAGGGAGTGATGATTTCCTCATCGATGATTTCAAAGAAATCATGAAAAGTGAGTTTGAAATGACTCACTTGGGGTTGTTGAGATATTTTTTGGGTATAGAAGTGAAGCAAACAGAAAATGACATTTTTATCTCTCAAGCAAAGTATGTTGCAGACATTTTAGAGAGGTTTAATATGCAGAGAAACAAGCCAATACCAACTCCAACTGTCGTGGGGTTGAATTTTAGCAAAGAAGATTGCAGCAACAATGTCAATCTGACATTATTCAAAAGTACGGTGGGTAGCCTAATATATTTGACTGCAACTAGGCCTAATATAATGTAGGCAGTGAGCTTGGTGTCAAGGTTCATGGAGACACCCAAGGAGACACATTGGCAAGCAGCTAAAAGGATTTTAAAATATGTCAATGGGACAAAGGAGTATGACGTTTTTTACACTGTAACAAATGATTTTAGGATGGTTGGTTACAGTGACAGTGACTGGGTAGGAAGTGTTGATGACAAAAAGAACACGTCAGAATATATTTTTCATTTGGGTTCGGGAGCCATTTCATGGGCTTCCAATATGCAATCGATAGTGTCATTGTCAACATCAGAAGCTGAATAGGTCGCCCCAACAATAGTAGGGTGTCAAGCAGTTTGGATGAGAATAATGTTGAGGGATTTATGCCATGAATAAGAGGCAAAAACAACTATTTTCTACGACAACAGTTCCACAATTACACTATCAAAGAGTTATATCTTTCAAAAGAGGACAAAGCACATTGATGTTAATTATCATTTCATAAGATAATTAGTTAACAATGGTGATATTGTGTTGTAGCACTGTAGGTTAGAAGAAAAATTTTCATACATCTTCACAAATCCATTAACACGTGGAAATTTTGTTTATCTTAGAGATTGTTTCAGAATGGACAATGTCGGCATTTGCGATTATGGGGGAGTGTTGGAAAATTAATCTCAACCACCTCCTTAAATGAACTGCCAGCAGTCGTACCTCAGTAAATGTTTTTGATCCAGATTTATGTAGGAACGCAACTAAATACAGAAATAACCATAAACATAGATATGCAGCGGAAATAATGCTTCATTTCATTAATATTAAATAACAGAAATATGCTTACTGACATAATGGAAATAAAATAGCTAGGGTGCTGGTAGTGAATCTCTGAGAAGAGATGTGGTGGCTACAGACCTTTGAACTATGTTACAATGAGGCTCAAGGGCCTATTTATTATTGAGAAATAATGGAGTACTCTAAACGTCTAAAAAAATAACCCTAGGAGATGAAGAGCCAAAACTATGGGCCCCGTTTTGGTAAATTGGTGTTTCAACTTCCCGGGGATGTAACTTCGGCATACAATCTTCGTTTGACGCGTATGATACATCGTTAGAAATATCTATCTGAGTAATACAAGTGTTACCATGAATATCAATTTCGGAACGGAATCATATTTTCTAGACAAACGATGCCCAAAAAATGTCGTTTAGGGCCTCAAAACGGCTCCGGAAGTTTAGGACCTGAAAAACTGCTAAAAATAGTAAGTTGTGCTGCAACTTAAAAACTGAAAGAACTGATGGTGGGGATTCAAATGGAATAGGTGGGTGGCCACCAATTTCCACTTGGATCATTAAGGCCCCAAAACGGCTCCAGGAGTGGAGGGCCCAAAAACCTGCTAAAAATAGTAAATTGTGCTAAATGTGAAAAGCTGCAAGAATTGATGGTGTGGGTCCAAATGGAATAGGTGGGTGGCCATCGATATCCACCTGGATCATCCCTCCCTCCTTAAGAAGCAATGGTCCCCATTGTGTTGAGATCCTCAATGTGATGAGGCACGTTCTATTGTCGAAGATGTCATGGACCTACGGGCGGACATGCTGGATGAAATTAGTAAATTTGGTTTCTTTATCAGCCTCAGATAGTACGTGTGTGGATTTTGTCTGTGTAGTCACATGAGGTATGGAAACATCAGGCAGCAGTGCGTCGGGGGTCAAATCACTGGCGTGCTTGTCTTGATAGCGTAGAGGAATCTCTGTGAGTGAGGAAAAAATTTCCTCATATTCCTTCAGGACTTTGTCCATCTACTACAGCCGTGCAGGGGAGCCCTGTTTCAAGGTTGTGGCCACAATATTCTTCTTTCCCTGTGAGCGAGTTGTAAGGAAAATAAATTTCCTGGTTTAAGAAACAATCTTACTGCATTGTTTTGCAGTATTCAAAGAGATGACAAGAGGCGGTACTACCTTCGGTATCTTGTACAAGTTATTTCCCAAGTAATAACAACAGCACAAGGCCTAGACTCATACACAACATGTTGCCTCCACAAGTATGGTTGGCCCAATAATACATCAGCTACATCAAGAGGAGCAACATCACACAATACCTCATCCGTGAATGGCTTGATATTATAGGGAAGGCGGCACTGCTCATGGATGCGGAGATCTCTCCCTGGGTGGAGCCACCCGATGGTATATGCCTACGGGTGTGTTATGGTCAGTAGGTCGAGCCGCTTCACGACCTCTACTGAAATGAGGTTCTTTTGGCTTCCGCTATCGACAAGAAATTGCAGTGGACAACCCTTCACCCACATCTGCGAATGGAAGAGGTGCTCCCCCTCCTTTGGATCCTCCCTTTGGATCTTGGTGGTGGCAATAATGGAACTGGGATCTACATCAATGGTCTGCTTTCCTTTGTCATTATCTTTGTCTGGTTTTGACTCAGGATCAGAAAATGCATTTGATTTGGGTGCCTTTAATTTGGCTACCAATGACTGTTTGGCCCGACACTCATTTGTGCTGTGAGTGGGGTTGTTATGAAATTCACACTACTTCCCTGTGTCCTTCTTTGGATTTGTGGTGTTGTTCTGAGTCGCACTGCTTTGGCCTTACCCCTTGTTCTTCGGTTTGGGGCACCTTTCGGATTCACAGATCCAAAGTCTCGCTTCTTCTACTTAAATTTCTACTTGATATTGGTGGCATAGCGATATGCTGTGCCAAGCGATGTAATGTCGAGGAACAAAATTTCCTCTTGAATGTGTTTGTGTAGATAGCTGCGGTACTTGAGCACCAAATTTCTCTATGAATCTTTAATACCCAACTTTGTGTGTGAGGTATGGAACAGATTCGTCAGTTCATGCACATCTTGTTCCCTTTGTTGCTACAACATGGTCCATTGGATGTATTTGTCCTCATATCTCCCCACGGGGTAATATTGTTCTTTGATGCCGTCTCGAAACGAATTCCAAGTGGGTGTGGCCGAGAATAGAGAGGGCTCCCCTTCGTCCTCTCGCTCATAGTAGGTTTCCCACTAGTCTTTGACATGGGGGGCGGCTTTGAGGAGTGCAAAAATAATATTTTCTCAGTCACAGAAATCATGGATCGAGAAATACCCTTCCAGCAAATTCAACCATCTATCTACAGCGTCTGCATCTATTTGGCCTTCAAATACAGGAATGTCAAAATTTACCTGTACCTTGAAGGGAGTGGCGCCTCCAGAGTGGCTGTTGGATGCAGATGTGCCGTAGGTGGGCAGTCATTGAAGGATCTAAGAAAATTTATCCATCATTGCGTTCCATTGTTTCTCGAGGGCCTCCTCCAGCAATATTTTGATAAGATCTCCTTCTCCCTCGTCTTTCTTTTCTTCTGCCATGGGAGTTCGCCGGGACTTGAGAGGCTGATCTTGCAAGGGTTCAACTAGATCGAGCCCTAACTCCTTATACCCTGACCGCGTTGGGGACATGTAAAGAAAAACAAAGAAAGAGAAGACCGCTCTGATACCACTGATCTAGATTTATGTAGGAACGTAATTGAATACAGAAATAACCATAAACATAGAGATGCAGCGGAAATAATTCTTCATTTCATTAATATCAAATAACAGAAATATGCTTACAGACATAATGGAAATAAAATAGCTAGTGTGTTGGTAGCGAATCTCTGAGAAGAGATGTGGCAGCGATAGACCTCTGAACTGTGTTACAATGAGGCTCGAGGGCCTGTTTATTATTGTGAAACAATGGATAACTCTAAACATCTAAAAACCTAACCCTAGGAGATGAAGAGCGAAAACTATGGGCCCCTTTTGGGTAAATTGGTGTTTCAACTTCCCGGGGACGTAACTTCGGCATACGATCGTCGTTTGACGCGTATGATACATCGTTAGAATGATGTATTGGAGGACTACAACTGTGGCTGCAAATATCAATTTCAAAACGAAATTATATTCACCAGACAAACAATGCCCAAAAAACACCGTTTAGGGCCTCAAAACAGCTCCGGAAGTTCAGGACCCGAAAAACTACTAAAAATAGTAAGTTGTGCTGCAACTTAAAAACTGAAAGAACTAATGGTGGGAGTTCAAATGGAATAGGTGGGTGGTTACCAATGTCCACCTGGATCATTAAGGCCCCAAAACGGCTCTGGGAGTGGAGGACCTCAAAACCTGCTAAAAATAAGTTGTGTTGAATGTGAAAAGCTGCAAGAATTGATGGTGTGGGTCCAAATGGAATAGGTGGCTGGCCACCGATATCCACCTGGATTAGTTTTGCAGGTTGCGGATTGATTTTGCAGGCAAGGACATGGGTTAAATGGAGTTCGTAATAGGAGGAAAGTTACCCATTCCGCAACAAATTAAAGAATCAAAGTCAAATGGGAATTTAATTCATGGTTGGTAAAAGCATATGGGCAAACATTAACTCCTCAACAGAGAAAATCATTTTTGTATAATCTCATGTTTTGAAGTTATAATATAAAGGTGTTACTTCGCAACCCTTGGTTTTACTAGTGAAGGAGAGCAGCCTCCATATATGAGTGCATCTCATGTTTTGAAGTTATAATACAAAATTTGGTTTATCATGATATGTTTATTTCACGTGTGAATTTTACCGCCACTGTGAGTAAATCTGTTTTATTTTCTTTGCTCCATTATAGTTGTGATTTTAATCTTCGCCACTCTATATTAAAAGAAAGACTGCTATTATTTGATTTTCGCCACTGCGTTGTCTCAATTAAGAGCTCTCTGCCGGAAAGTGTATTGTCTCTATTAAGACCTCTCCACAACATTGTGTGTTGAGAGAAAATTCCCCTACATTACAAAATTTTAACAATTACTCAAAAATTAGATTACTCCAAGCTTAGAGGGCAAAGATAATATATAGAAATCAATGTAATATACACAATCTACATATGAACATCTATATACATTATAAAATAATAAATACCATTATTCCAATGTAATATACACAATCTACATATGAACATCTATGTACATTATAAAATAATAAATACCCTTATTCCACCCTACACTAAGCTATTTTGATGTAAAGTGAGTTGGAAATGAGATTGTGATTTTTTTATTTTTTCAAATTTTGATTTTTATTGTATAAATTAATTTTATGTATGAATTTAGTACTTGATTTTTTTAAAGATTCTAATGATTTGATGTTCAGTGAGTTGAAAATGAGATTGTGATTTTTTTTATTTTTTCAAATTTTTATTTTTATTTTTATTGTATAAATTAACTTTATCTATGAATTCAGTACTTGAAAAAACTTTTGAAAGATTCGAATAGTAGAGAGTTGGAATTCACAACTAGTAATTCTAAAAAACAAATGCATGCAGAATTATGAACAAATGAAATTGAAAAATAAATCAACAAAACCTCCAAATCATTTAACCAATAGACTACATCCTACTAAAGGGTTTTATTTATACCATATAAATTTGTACTTTATGAACATCATATTTTGCTGCATATCACATTTGTGCTAATTTTTTATTGGAATGTGTCTATTCACAGCTAGAAATATTTTTAGGTTTCAAATTTTATTTTGACATATACTGACTTTATCGATAGACTTAGTACTTGAAAAACTTTTGAAAGATTCGAATGGTGGAGAGTTGGAATTCACAACTAGGAATTCTAACAAACAAATGCATGCAGAATTATGAACAAATTAAATTGAAAAATAAATCAACAAAACCTCCGAATCATTTAACAAATAGACTACATTCTATGAAAGGGTTATATTTATTATACTATATAATTTTGTACTTTATGAACATCATATTTTGCTGAGTATCACATTTGTGCCATTTTTTTATTGGAATGTGTCTATTCATAGTGCAAAATATTTTAGGTTTCAAATTGTATTTTGACATATATTCATGCCTACGAGTTTATGTGGGGGAATCAACACAATATTGTATCTGGATGTTGAAATATTGAACTCACCTGCAAACCTTGTGCAGGAGAAAGAGGAGTACAGCAGGGGCAGAATGTTTGTGTGCACACCATCGTCCATTTAACAGTGAGATAAATGAAACTGTAAGGATGTTTTTGTTTATGGGCCACAACCACCTTTGTAGAAGAATTGAAGTCTTTGTGGTTCAAACCATGCAACAACAGACTTTCTGAAACACTGTCTTATCGAGCTTTCAAGCCCTCAACAACAACCAACTGATTTTTCTTTATGCGCCAATTTTGAAAATTTTGAATAGGGCCATGTCATTGTGGACCCCACTTGCCAATGCAGCAGAGGCGAGTTCCACTGCAAACAATAGAACTCTATCACATTCGTTTAAGATCCGCTACACATTAAAGGAAACCAGTCCCATTGCCAGCTCAACTGGAGCTACGTGGACCAATCACAATGCATCGCGCAGAAACTACCATGATGTCACAAGGCAAGTTTGGAATGCGAATTTTTTATGAAATCCGGCATATAATTTGTTTGATATCTGCGGGCCCCAACAATCAGCCAATCACAGGCCGATCGCACAGACTTTGGGTTTGTTGACGTAGGGCTCGATTGGAACGCGAAAACTCTTTGCAATGGAGTTTTATTCATTTGAAGTCCGGGTTCATTGGTTTAAGTTTATAAGAAGCGTGTATGTTATAAGGTTCCAACCTTATAATATATGTTTATTTTGTTATGAGTTCGTTGCATTGAACACCACGCGACAAAGTCTTTTGAATTTAGTCATATCATATAAACAGTTATAATATATATATATATATTATAAACTCTATGTTTATAATATATATATGTTCCATAGTTTCATTTTTTTTTATTTTTTTTGTCAACTGTTGGGCCATATGAAGAAAATGCATGAGGACATATATATATAACACAGTGTATTTTTTTAAGGTAGACAGTGTGTTGAAAACGTAGTAAGACTGTGTAAGCCCGAAGGCAAAGAAAACACCGCATTGTAAGCACTGTATGTGAATTCCTTTTTTTTTGTAAGAGACAGAGGAGGAAGAACCACATTTTGTAATACTTTTTATGTTTATGGAATAGAAGCATTTTTGTGCCATCATTGTTGAGTGAGTAGAAATTTTAAAGTGTTCTCTGTGTTAAGAGGAGAATTTTTATTTCCTCTGTATGTGTTCTGGAATAATAAAAAATTCCATCATGGTATCGGAGCTAGTCCAAACACTTTGAAGTTTGTCAAAGAAGCTAAAGGAAGGAGTTTGTTGTAGCAGTTCTCCAGCAGAGTGAAAGCTCAGCAAAAGTCCAAGGTATTTCTCAGAAACAGAATTTTTCTTTTGTTGTAAAAGAGTGCAGTCTAGAGAAGTCTTTTTGAAGACAGAGTTTATCTCTTAGGCAGAGAGACAGTTTTTTAAAAAACACAGTCAAGTTATTTAAAGCATAGTTCAGTGTGCTAGCCGTGGCAGGAGCCAACAAAAGCATGAGTATTGGAAATACTCAACTCCCACAGTTCAATGGGAAGAACTATGACTATTGGGCAATCACCATGAGAGCCTTGTTTGCCTCTCAAGACATATGGGAGATTGTTGAAGATGGTTTTGAAGGACTAGTAGATGAAAATGCTTTTAATGCCTTAACAGAGGGAGAGAATGATTTGTTGAAGAGCGATAGGAAGAAGGACTCAAAATCCCTCTTCTATCTCTATCAAGCAGTACATGAGAGTGCGTTTCCTAGGATAGCAGCAGCTAAGATGTCTAAGGATGCATGGGATACCCTCCAGATTGCCTATCAAGGTATGGAAAATATGAAGACCACAAAGCTACAATTGCTGAGGAGAGACTTTGAAACTCTCTGTATGAAAGAGTCTGATAAAATAAACTCATTCTTCACACATTTGATTGGGTTGGTTACCCATATAATGTCTCATGGAGAGACACTTGAAGAAAGACGGATAGTGGAGAAAGTGTTGAGGAGCTTACCCTCAAGGTTTGATGTGATAGTCACAACCCTTGAAGAGGCAAAGGATCTCTCAAATTTTTCAGTTGATGAAATTCATGCATCACTGATGACACATGAACAAATATTGGGTAGAAATGCACAGTTATTTTTGGAGCATGCCTTCCAAACTCAAATGTCCTTTGGAAGAGGAAGAGGTCAAGGCAAAGGAAGCTATAGAGGAAAAGGAAGAGGCAGAAGCCAAAACTAAGAAGGAAGAAACAGCCCTGCAAATGGAAGGGGCAGTAATCAAAATCAGAACCAAGGCCAAGGCAACAGCCAGCAAGGTGGACAAAATCAAGCACATGGACAAAGGTATGATAAATCCCAAGTCCAATGTCATTACTATAAGAAGTATGGCCATTATGCCAATGAATGTAGGAAGAAACAGAGTGATATGGGTAATATACCTAGTGCTAATTTTACGAAAGAAAATATCAGCCAAGATAAGTTGTTTTTAGCATGTAATATGGCAGAGGAAAAGAATGAAGAGATATCGTTTCTAGATTTAGGATGTAGAAAACATATGACTGAAAACATTTTCATGTTTTCCATGTTAGATGAAAATGTAAATACTCAAGTTACATTGGGGACAGACAGTAAGGTCTCTGTCATGGGAAAAGGCAGAGTAGGTGTCTTAACAAAGAAAGGAGAAAAGAAGAGCATATCTGATGTATATTATGTACCAGGTATGAAATGTAATTTGTTAAGCATTGGACAGCTCATCCAAAGGGGCTATGATGTTTTCTTTGAAGATGATGTATGCACCATCATGGATAAACCACCAAGCAAGCAATGCATTGCACAAGTGAAGATAACAAGGAACATAATGTTCCCTCCCAAAATGAGAGCAGAGTTGAAGAAAGGAGTTGAAATTGCAATAGTGACACAAGAGAAATTCCAAAGAGAAGTAAAGGATGAAAACTGGTTATGGCATTTGAGATTTGGACATCTCAAATTTGAAGGACTAAATTTGTTGCATAGGAAATGAATGGTAAAGGGATTACCATTGATTGAGAAACCAGATAGCCTATGTGAAGGCTGCATCTTGGGCAAACAACACAGAGAAAACTTTCCATCAGGAAAGAGCATAAGGGCAAAGGCACCCTTAGAAATTGTCCATTCAGATTTGTGTGGACCAATGCAAACACCATCACTAGCAAGCAGCCACTATATGCTAACTTTTATTGATGATTACACATGGAAAAATTTGGTTTATTTCTTGAAATACAAAAGTGAAGTATTTGAGAAATTCTGTCACTTTAAGGCACTTTTTGAGAACCAAAGTGGGTAGCACATAAAAGAATTAAGAACTGATAGAGGAGGTGAGTATATCTCAAAATAATTTCTGCGTTTTTGCAGAGAAAATGGCATACACAAGAAATTTACAACAAGGTATACACCGCAGTAAAATGGAGTTACTGAAAGGAAAAACAGAACAATCATTGATATGGTAAGAAGTATGTTGCAGGCAAAAAATTTGCCAAATGAGTATTGGGCTGAAGCTATACATTATGCAGCAAACATCTTGAATAGATGCCCAACCAAAGCTGTAATGAACAGAGTTCTGGAAAAAGCATGGAGTGGCATAAAACAAGGTGTCACCCACATGAGAGTTTTTAGTTGTGTGGCTTATGCACACATTCCAGATCAGCTAAGGAAGAAGTTCGACAGTAAGGGGGAGAAGTTCATTTTTATTGGATATAGTGAAGAATCAACGGCTTACAGGTTGTATAACCCATCCACCAAGAAGTTTGTTATAAGTAGAGATGTTCAGTTCATTGAAGAAGAAGCTTGGGATGGAAGCATTAAGAAAAAAATCAATGTGAAGAGTTGTTTGTTTCATGATGATGATGAGGAAGAAATGGCTAAAAGGAACACCTCATTGGCAGCACCACCTCCACCAACACAAGGACAGCAAGAGACACCACAAGCAAGTATGAGAACACCCTTGAGAAGTGATATCAGTGCTTTTATAAGAACACCACAAGGAGAAGATTTGAGTGCTTCTACAAGCACAAGTACACCAAATAAAAGAGGAACCAGATTCAGAAATTTGAATGATATTTATGAGCAAGAGGTAGTAAATGAAGGTATGAACTCTTTATTTGCATTATATTGTCATGTAAATGATCCTATTCATTTTGAAGAAGTAGTGAAATATAAGAAATGGATAGATGCTATGGATGAAGAAATGAATGCCATAGAGAAGAATAAAACATGGGAATTGGTTGATCTCCCAAAAGGCAAAGAGGTAATTGGAGTAAAATGGGTCTACAAGACCAAGAGAAATGCTGAAGATAAGATTGAAAAGCACACGGCCAGACTTGTTGTCAAAGGCTATAAGCAGCAACATGGAAGAGACTATGAGGAAAATTTTGCACCAGTTGCAAGAATGGAAACAGTGAGAGTGGTGTTGTCCATAGCAGCACAACACAAGTGGAAGGTTTACCAAATGGATGTGAAATCAACATTCCTAACTGGAGTATTGATGGAAGAGGTTTATGTTGAACAACCTTTGGGCTATGAGAAAAAGGGCCAAGAGCATAAAGTTTGCAGATTGAAGAAAGCTCTATATGGGCTGCAACAAGCATCAAGAGCATGGTACAGTAGGATAGATTCCTATCTACTAGAAAATGGGTTTGAAAAATGTGAAGGAGAACCCACATTATACATCAAGGAGAAAGATGGTAAGATGTTGATTGTTGTTTTATATTTTGATGATGTGATCTTTACAGGTAATGATACTTACTTCATTGATAATTTTAAATCAGTCATGAAGGATGAATTTGAGATGATTGATATGGGATTGCTAAAATACTTCTTAGGAATAGAAGTAGAGAAAAATGAAAATAAATTTTTTATTTCTCGAAATAAATATGTAAATAAAGTTTTGGAAATATTTAACATGCAGGGTTGCAAGGCAACAATTACTCCCACAGTGATGGGATTGAAACTCAGCAAAGAGGACAACAACAAGGACTTTGATCCTAGTTTGTACAAGAGCATAGTTGGTAGCCTCATGTATTTGACTGCAATTAGGCTGGATATTATGCATGCTGTGAGCTTAATTTCCAGATTTATGGAAATACCAAAGGAGGCACATTGGCAAGCAACAAAAAGAATTCTGAGGTATGTAAAAGGAACTAAAAGGTATGGAATTCTATATACCACTTCAGAAAATTCTGAATTGATTGGATATACTAACAGTGATTGGGCTGGAAGTATAGATGATCGAAAAAGTACATCTGGTTATGTTTTTCATATGGGTTCAGGAGCCATTTCATGGGCTTCTAAGAAACAGCCAATTGTGGCTTTATCTATAGTAGAGGCAGAGTATGTGGCAGCTACAGTAGCAGCATGTCAAGTAGTTTGGATGAGGAGAATGTTGAGGAGCTTGTGTCAAGAACAAGTAAAAGGCACAGCAATATATTGTGACAATAGCTCAGCTATAGCATTGTCAAAGAATTTTTTGTTTCACAAGAGAATGAAACACATAGATGCCAAGTTTCACTACTTCATGGATCTAGTGAACAATGGAGAAATTATTTTGAAACATTGCAGAATAGAGGAGCAGTTTGTAGACATTCTGACAAAGCCATTGGGGCAAAAGAGTTTTGATTATTTGAGGAAATATGTGGGTATGACAGAAAACCCAGCAGCTGACTTTAAGGGGGAGTGTTGAAATATTAAACTCACCAGAAAACCCTGTGCACGAGAAAGAGGAGTACAGCAGGGGCAGAATGTTTGTGTGCACACCATCGTGCATTTAATAGTGAGATAAATGAAACTCTAAGGATGTTTTTGTTTATGGGCCGCAACCACCTTTGCCGAAGAATTGAAGTCTTTGTGGTTCAAACCACGCAACAACAAGCTTTCTGAAACAATGTCTTATCGGGATTTTAAGCCCTCACCAACAACCAACTGTTTTTGTTTTACACGCCAATTTTGAAATTTTTGAATAGCGCCATGTCATTGTGGACCCCACTTGCCAACACAGCAGAGGCAGGCTCCCCTGCAAAGAATAGAATGCTATCGCGTTCGTTTAAGAGCCGCTACACATTAAATGAAACCAGTCCCACCGCCAGCTCAACTGGAGCTACGTGGACCAATTACAATGCATCGCGCAAAAAATTCCATGACGTCACAAGGCAAGTTTAGAAAGCGATTTTTTTATGAAATCTGGCATATAATTTGTTTGATATTTGCGGGCCCCAGCAATCAGCCAATCACAGGCTGATCGCGCGGACTTTGGGTCTGCTGACGTAGGGCTCTATTGGAACGCGAAAACTCTTTGCAATGGAGTTTTATTCGTTTGAAGTCCAGGTTCATTGGTTTAAGTTTATAAGCGGCATGTATGTTATAAGGTTCCAACCTTATAATATATGTTTATTTTGTTATGAGTTCATGGCATTGAATGCCGCGCGACAAAGTCTTTTGACTTTAGTCATATCATATAAACGGTTATAATATATATATTATAAACTCTAAGTTTATAATATATATATGTTCCATAGTTTCGTTTTAATTTTTTTTTTGTTTTGTCCACTGCTGGGCCATATGAAGAAAATGCCCGAGGACATATATTATTTCGACAAACAGATAGAGATCCTACGAATATCATTACAACCATTAAAAATTGGCGCAAAGGTGGTTTTCACTGTCAAGTGTTGAATCGATCTTGGCGATTAACTATTAGATTTCTTTATGGAATATATGCAAAGAATGAAATCATCGAATATTTCGAGTGGAGGAGAAAGCTTCGAGCCACATCTGGCAGACTCTGACTGAAAATATTCGTGAAACAATCTTAGTGGAAAAATGGACAGAGGAAGATTGGCAGGTGCAAGGTATAGAGGCCCAAATACTTGCCAGTTTAAATTTGCAACCTCAGATGTTACACCACTACCTTTGGAAATTTAAAACGCCCACGCCTCTCGTAGGTCGTCGGTGGAATGTGCCTTAGCCTGGTTTCATAAAACTCAATTATGATGGTGCTTCAAAAGGTAATCTGCGTCCAGCAGGGGCTAGTGGGATCTTTCGTAACTCTGAAGGAGCAATATGTCGAGTTTATGCGTTCGATTTAGGTTATGCTACCAACAATCAGGCAGAGTTGATGGCGATAAAACAAGGTTTTCTAATTTCCAAACGCGAAAATTATCAGAGACTCATTGTAGAGGGTGATTCGGCTATGGTTACAGCAGTTCTATGTAAATTGCGTGATGGCTCACCTTGGGAAAGGATAAGCAACAGTTGGAGAATGACAAATCTTATTCAGGACATCAGTATCCTGATGCCAGATATTCAGTATTTTCTTCTGAATCACATTCCGATAAAAGGTAATGCGATGGAAGACTACTTAGCCAATTGGGGCTACAAACATAATGAGCGACCTTTGGATGCTACGCCAACCGATCGAATCTAGAATATTGAGCTACACTCTCTTCAACTAATTACTGCCAAAGATCTCAGTGACAGTACTGATCCCCGATCGGGGTGGGATCATGCAAACATGACACCATAGGGCATCATGGGTGCCGTGTCAGTCAGTTTTTATGGATCATTCAAGGTGAGTTTAATTCTCCGCTTCGCATGCTCCATAATTATGACTATCCATTATTGTATTAACTGGTGGATCGGACAACTCGTTCCATGGCGAATCAATTGGGAGGGTTTTAGTTGGTGATTTCGCGTTGGTCTTACTTTGCATGTGACCGAACAGCTCTGTGTGGAGTCGAAAATGCGGCTGGAGCAGGAGAAGCAATGCTGGGTGACTGGGTATGTTATGGTTTCTTCACTCAGTTCTCTGCGTCCTTTACCTATGTCTTCATGGGTTAAAACTTGTTATGCCGATTTGTCTTCACAGCAAGTGTTCTTTCTGAGCTTATTTTCTCCGCATGTTATGGTTAAAGGGATTCATTTTCACATTAAGCCCTATTTTAGAAGTCCTGCGTCTTTGTATGGTTTTCGGGGCTCTAATGGTAATTGTTCTTATATCATTGTGCGCTGTTACTTTCTGGTTGGGCTTCACCTACATTATCTTCTGTTGCCAATTCGTGCTCATTACCACTAGTTTTCCATAGACATTACTGGGTTAGTTCCTTTTAAGGTTATTCGCAAATTTATTACTTGTATAGCTCTTTATTCTCAGAGTTACGCTGCTACTTGGGTTTTGTCTCATTTTTCAACTATGTTTGTTCGCAGTTTCCTTGTTCATCATGTCCTGACCTGGGAGGACAGTCTCTCTGCTGAGAAGCTGGTTCAGTTTCCCTATGGCTACTACGTTTTTTTGGGGTCTTGTCAGAAATTGTATTCTGTTGGCCTGGCTCTCCTCGGCCACTAGTGCGTTCCCACTGTTATTCTAATTGCTTCCATTCAAAAGCGGCTGGTTGCCCTTTGTCACTGGTCCGCTCGCATTGCCCCACATTTTTCCGATTTTATGCTCCTCTGGCTCTGCAATAACAAGCTGCGAGCTCCTCTCTGCTTGATTAGATATCTGGGTTATCATCTTATTTCTAAGATTTCCATCTTCATTCCTGTCTGTTCCATAGGGTTTTTAGCACTGCCTAGAACTAATAGGTGTCTTTAGTTAGTCATGACTAAGGGTAAGGGCAGGAAAGTTCCCTCCACTCCGGCTGCAGGGACAAGTAAACGAGGGCGGAAGACTCATCTACAAACACTGGAAAGCTTAGCAAAATCTTTCGAGACTGGAACTCCACCGGAGATTCAGAAGGTTATTCATGGATGGGAGAGGGACACTACTGATGAGGAGGATGGCATGCAACATCAACAAGCAGAACTGAACTTTCTATCTGACCCAGGCAATACTAGAGGCAGAGTTTCATTATTCCACCAATCTGTCAAAACATATTGGAAAATTAAGTGTGTTCTGGCAAAAGAAATGATCAGTAAACAGGAAACCCAACTCAGCTCTTCCATACTGTTTGAGCTTCATCAGATTAAACAAGAAATGCGCGAAATGGCTAAGATACAAGCCCAAGTTACTACTCGTATGACAAGGATGGAACAACAATTACTTAACTTGCAGCAAGTTGAATTGCCCGGGTCTACTGCTAAAGACCCTGCTTCTGTTGAATCTTCAGATGGTTAATTGCTTACATAGCTTCTTTTTGCATGATTTTTGTCGATATTACAATATCTGTCTGTTTCATTTGTAGTTTCTATGGACATAGTCAGAGTGTTTTAGCTGTCCATCGCAGGAAAAAACAATACTGTTACTGGTCGGGTTATAATTTTTTGAGGTGGCCAACAGACCTGGTTTCCTACGGGCAGGTTGAGGCTACCAAAACTGTTTATTCCTGTATAGCAACTTGCTCTTTATATAATAGCCAATAGTGAGGTCCTACGAAATTCACAAAAAAAAAAAAAAACACAATGTATTGTTTTTAAGGTAGACAGTGTGTTGAAAAAGGAGTAAGACTGTGTAAGCCCAAAGACAAAGAAAACATTGCATTGTAAGCAATGTATGTGCATTTTTTTTTTAAGAGACAGAGGAGGAAGAACCACATTTTGTAATACTTTTTATTGTGCCATCACTGTCGAGTGAGTAGAAATGTGTGTTCTCTGTTAAGAGGTGAATTTTTATTCCCTCTATATGTGTTTTGGAATAATCAGAAATTCCAAGAGTGGATTAAATACTAAAGATAGCTTTTTATACTCATTACGTGCAATGTACTTTGTACAAATGACAGCTTTTTAGAATTGAACGGTGGCAAAAATTCATACAATTTATATTTTTTTTAACATGATGATGGAAGGCAACAAAGTATCAGGATCCATAGTATCCAATTTCTATTTTCATAATCATAAGCATTAGATTCAAGTGGCTCACCCCTATCCTTTAATCCATATCCATAGCGTGCTAATTATCTTATCTTCCAACTAGTGGAATGTTGGAGCTGTTATCGCTCCACTCCATTCCTTTGCGTTTACTGGACTCCACCAAATCCCCACCTTCGATGCCAATCTCCTCTGAAACTGAAGCAGAAGCTATATCCTCGAGTTTGATAGCCTCTTTCAGCTCTGCCACTACCTCGGTCATGCTCGGTCTACAAGAACGTTCCACCTGAACACATCTCATGGCTACTTTGGCAACGACAGTCATAGATTTCATGTCGTATCTTCCGTCCAACGCCTTGTCTACTATCTCTGTTATTTTGCCAACATCGTCATCTAGTATATACGGTGTCGCCTGTGAATGTGCCCATAATTTTTGTTAGTATAGTCTAACATGCCCTACAAAACATACTGTCAGTGCTCTTCAATATTTATATTTTGATAAGATTCATTACCCAGCGAATGATGTTGACGTCCTCTTCCCCCAGTTTTAGATCTATGGGTGGTCTACCGCATATGATTTCTAGTAGAACCACGCCAAAGCTATAGACATCACTCTTTTCTGTCAACATTAGGGTGCTGTTATACCTGTGGTTTCCCATAAAAATTCAGCTATTGAAGCACAGTGGAAATCCAAAAATGAAATTTACTATACTCTAAAATTAGAAGTTTGTCACAACGAAAAAATAGCAAATCAAGTGCGGTACAAAATTTGCGTGCACTATTAATAATGGGTTGAATTCGCTCAAGATTTAAAGGAAAAGGTTAAAAAAACCAACTCTGGATCAAGGTATCCGAACGTTCCTTTCACTGCAGTGGTAATATGAGTAGCCTGTCCATCCATTGTCATCCTTGAAAGACCGAAATCCGCTACTTTTCCATCAAAGTTGTCGTCTAATAGGATGTTAGCGGTCTTGATGTCCCTGTGAATTATCTTCGGGGTGCAACCCATGTGTAAGTATTCCAGGCCTTCACAATATGGAAATCGTAGGTCGGTCAGATGAGATACATGGTTACCCGTGATTTGTCTTTTTTTAGCAGTAATCAATACTTCAAACAACGAACGTTTCCATTCTACAAATATAATGTACATCAAAATTATAGAGAGATTTACCCTGTGCTGCATCTAATACTATTTTGAGCCTTGTTTTCCAAGTCAGCTGGGAGTTTTTTGCAGTAGGACCTGGAAATGCAAATAAAAACCAGATGCTTGTGGGTTACCTTGCTATTCTATCTACTGAAACAAAAATATCTTCAAGCAAAGAAATTTACCATAAAGATGGTCCCTCAGGGACCCTTTTGACATGTGCTCGTAGATAAGCATAACCTCCCTGGTTTCGTTGCAGTAGCCTAGCAAAGATACTAAATTCCTATGATTGATTCTGGAAAGAAGATCCACCTGTTCATGAGATACATGCGCAGTCAAAACTGGCTTTCTTAGATTGGATCGAAATTGAACCGAATTACATGGTAATATTTAAGCATTACCTCATTCAGAAACTCGTCAGCTCCCTGGTGGGAGAATAATGACAGCACTTTTACAGCGATCTCTGTTCCTTCCGGCAATTTACCAAAGAACACACATCCAAATCCCCCTCGTCCTATCTCCCGACTAAATGTTTCTGTGGCAGCTGTCATCTCATCTAGAGTAAAGGCGCGGCACTTTGTTGGATTGGGCACCATAATCCTCGAGATGTCTGCAATCCTCCAATTGAAGGTAAAGTTAAAGCACAATTATAATTATTTCTGTATCATATTGTAATATTTCTAATATTGACCTTCGTTAAAGAAAGGATTTCGTTCCCTTTCCACCAGACCGCTTTCCTTGACAACACCTTCTTTCCTTCTGAATCTATTGCGATAGAGAACACCACCCACTATTAACCCTAAGGCGATAATTAGAATTCCACCGAGTGTTGTTCCCATGACAACTTTCGAGTTGTTAATTTTTGAATTCTGTCTAGTGCATTTCCTCTTCTCCATACGTAGATTGGGGTTTCCCGAATAACTGCAAGAAATCAAAGAGAGATTTTTCATGAGCCACCTGCTTTAACGTTAGTTTGTGGTTTGCGTCAAAACATAAGGAATATAAAATAGGATATCAGTACTTGAGTTTCAACGAACAATTGTGGAGAAGTTGGGCAGGAATTACACCGCTGAAGCTATTGTTCTCTATATTTCTGTGACAATAAATTCAAAATCATTGCGATATGAAAACGATTAGTTAAAACTTGATTCTCTTTAGCTTGAACATAAAACCTGAAAAAGATATAAAGTGAAAAGCAAGAACTAGACAGGAAGACGTACAACTCTTTAAGGTTTTTTAGTTCAGATAACCACGATGGAACAGTACCGTTCAGGTTGTTGTTTTGTAAATATCTGTATAACAAGCGAAGTAAATTTCCCCTTTTTCAAAAATGCATAATCTCAAGACTTAAATCGACAAAATAGAAATTTCTTATTGAAAAGAAACTTACAGTCTCTCCAACCTAGTTAAATTGGAGAAATTTGGTAAAGATCCCATCAAGTGATTATTGTCAAGTGACCTGCCAATTTAAACTTGAATTAGTAAATGCTGCAGAGAGATGATTATTATCTGATATAATATTCAACGACAAACCATGTCCGTTCGCGCCATCAAATTCTATATTCCAAGTCGGGTACTTATTAACCTCAAATCCTTTCAACCAGGAGTTGTCTATACCAAGTAACAGAATAGCCCTAGTTTTTTTGGGTTAGAATCTGCTAAAATATTTTTCAAAAAATTAAGTAATTGGAGTGTTTGAATTGTATTTTTGAGAGTGAAAATAGATTAACATCATAAAAACTCTTAAAACACTTAAAATAGTGAAGTTTAATTTAAATTTTCAAAAAAAATTACCAAATTTTTTCATAATTGTATTGGATTTCTAAATTATTCTGTAGATTTTTTTAAACTACTGAAACCATTGTCTATAGCTTTCTTCACTACAAATAATCCAACAGGACGATAACAATTGGGAGATGATGTAATCTACAACTTTTCTGTACTATTCTGAAAAGCTAATTAGGGGCTACTGGAAAAAGTATCGAATTCTGCTTACAGATTAACTAATGCAGTCAACAGTGCAATATCTTTAGGCAACAATCCTGTAAGATTTCTTCCGGACAAATAGCTGGCAACAACAAAGTATTGTGAGCTCTTACAAATCCAGCTAACGATTTGACCTGGAAACAAATCAACAAATTAAGCTTACAGTTTTGAAATTCTTATGTCCGAAGAGCTGTTATCACAACCAATTCCTTCCCACTGGACCAGATAACAAGGATCGGAAATCCAATATTTTATGTCAAAATTCCTTTTGAGAGCGTCAAGAGCGTAAACTGCAGTTTAAGAGCTATTGGATTAGGCATTGAATGATAATTGTTGATTTCAGTATAAGAAGTTTTACTCATTCAACTTACTATCTTCAGAATTTGTCGGCTGATCTGTGTAAGATAGCCAGTGATACTCAAAAGCGTTGAGTATAGGAGGGCGATTGGTGTTAGCAGCCTTAGTAACGTTGAAATTATATTGTATGTGATCGGGGAATAATGTCTGCTCTATAGCGGAATGATTGCGCACGAGAGTAATGGTTCCAGAACGCAGGAGATTAATGGCTTGAGACTGTTCTCGACCAGTTATCTCGACGTAAAAAGATCTGGATTCAGACGAATTGAGCGTCTCAATCTCTGCAAAATATACCTGTAACAATGATTTGGTCCCTTGGGGAGTTGATGCTATTGCGATTGAAATGGTGTCCGAGCTGTTTCCAACCCACGCCGTTTGCATGACAGCGGTTGGAGGAAGGTCCTTGGTATCACTTGTTGAAATAACGTTATGCGAACTTACACGTCGTACATATTTACTCTCACTATTTAAAATTGAATTGCCTACTTTCCAGATGCGGTCAAATTGGTCCTGAGGGTACCTGCATAATTAACCATACAAAGCTATTCAACTTGAAGCAATATTCGCAACTGCTCCATAGCGCTAATCAAAATTGGTTTTCACCTTCTTCTTTTTTTTCAAACAGAAAAATCAAACCTTGATTTATATGTTTCACACACACCAGACTGTTTTTTCAGCAAGTGGTTACATATAATTTGATAAAGAGAGATTAAAACGGATTACAATGAACTAGCTAGTTGATTATGACCAAATTTACATTTAAAGTTCAAAATGTTCACCTGACCATGGAATTTCCACCAACATTATAAAAAATTGTCGATAACATTGTTCCTGGCTTAGCTTCTGCATACATGCCCTTTTGTAACCTCCTCAATTCAATAGCTGAGATAAAGGGATCATCACGCATGGAGGTTCTAATCAAGCAAATGTACAGCACCCTGCCCGAGCTGACCAATATTCTCCTATAATTACATGGATCTCGATCTGAGATTGTTATGTTCATAACATACAACATACCCAGTGTCTCAATAGAGAATTGAAAGCTTGGCCAATTTTGGAATCCATTGTAATCTCCAATGGCAAACCACAATCTTAAGAGATAAGGCACGTCGGGTTTCACGGGCAACTTATAGCAAGACTTGATGAGGGGCATTGGAAAGTAGCGTAGAGAATGCAAGTAAGTACCGTAAGAGGAGGCGTCCCCTATGTCTGCTGTTCGACCCACGTTTATGTAATCGGCATCAGTAATCCATGTTATATTATTTTCCGCAGTGTGGTTTTTTTTCCCTCCACAACTGATGCTAAGAAATCCTGAAACAGCGCCAGAAAATAATTAATAAAAAAAATGTATTCAACAAACACTTTAAAAAACAAGATATCAGATAACCACTATATAGAGTAGAGAAAACAGAAGCACTCCACGCTCCTGGTAGGAGCTCACTCATGATCCGCTTTTCAATCTAGACCTCCCATACCTGGTTGAGCATTAATCGCAGTCAACAAACTTAAGAGCACGCTGAATGGCGCTAGCCAATTGCCCAACTCTCCGTACCGAATTTTGGCCATCGTTCCACCAATTTTTAAGAAGTTCTGAGAGTAAATTGGAAGGTGCTTAATCTGCTTATCTCAGAAGAAGAAGACTGAGAAGTATTATTTATCTTATTCTTGACACGGCTTCTTTTCCCTTCTCTACCTTCTTCTATCTGTAAATTGTTTGGAAGGTGCTTAAGCTGCTTCTCTTATAAGAGTGTCATTTTCATCTTGCTCAGATTTCCTCTCCTCATCTGCGTTCCCAAATCTTTCCATTGAGTGCATGTGTGACATCTCTGTGCAGGTGAATAATCAAGTGGAAGGTTTCTCTATTTTCTGTGACTCGTGATTTAAGTGTGTAAATATGACATGAACGCAATTGTGGAAAGTGCTCTCTGGATGCATCCCTTCAGCCTTGAAATTTCCCACATGAAAATGTTATGACGGCCTAGTCAAAATTTTTATCATGGCCTAACATTTTGACTGCCCTTCAGTGTAAGGTTAAACTTTTTTTTACAAAGGTTTTATTCTGTGAAAAAATTATGACCGCTAATTTTTTGGACTGCCCTTCAGTGTTGAAGTATTAACTTCCACTGCAGTGCCGGAGGACAGCATTTCAGGTTTTTTGTTTGCTTGCCCACCATCCAGCAATAAATTCCAGATTTTAATGAACCTGCAAGTTCATGATATTTTGGTAATGGCCGTAGGGCTGAGTTCTGCATTGGCAAACCATTCTTTACTCCAAACCCAACTTTTAAACTTTTTCTATACCATCTCTTTAATATCTCACCAAAGAAAATTTTTACTCGGCGTTAAATTTTTTTTAAATTGGGCCAGGCCAAGGCAGCAGCCAATCAGATTTTATCAAGTAGAAATGAGGTTTACATCATGAAGCTTTTTATCAAATCCGGCATATAATTTGTTTGATGTCCGCGGTCCAGCAAGCAGCCAATCACAAGCCTATCGCGCTCAAAAAAATCTCGCTGACGTATGGGACATTTGGTATGCAAAAAACTTTGTTGTATGATTTAATTCCCTGATTTTGAAATCCGCAAAGATTTTTACCATAAGTTAAAATATATATATATATATATATATTTGTATATTTCAAAGGCCACGGGGATATGAATTTTTCAACTCATAAAGTTTTTTTTTTACAATGGGTTATACATATATAAGCCTGTATTATATATATAATATATATATAATAAACAAAATGTGCATTGTAATAAAAAGTAAAAGCCTTGAGCAAAAATAGTATGTAATTTTTTTTACTAGTTATTTAAAAAAAAAAAAACAATGTGTATTGTTTTTATTTTGTAGGGAGCTTTATGGCAAAAATATAAAGCATGTAAAAACAGTGTGTGACTCTGTATAAAAGAACAAAGAGAGAGCATTTTTAAATGCAGTCACTGTGTGCATTTTGAATGTAATGCCAGAAGGCAGATTGCACTGTGTGGGTGCATTTTGTAAGTGACAGAGAAAAAAAAATTGATTTGTGTGAGCAGTAGTTGGAATTTTGTAAATGTCAGAACAATAGTTCTGTGGCATCACTGTAATAGATTTTTTTAATGAAATAGAAACTGTTTGTGTGCCATCTCTGTCCAGCGAGTTTTTTTTAATCTCTGTGTTGGGAGGAGGAATTATTTTTATTCCTCTGTGTGTTTTGGAATATACACAAAAATTCCAACATTCAGTGCAAGGGGAACTAATTTTTAAGAATGCACTGTGGTGTATATGTTAAACTTTTCTACTTTTTCTTAGTCTTTTTTGAAGTGAATGGTTAAGATTTTCCACTTTATTATTATCTAATTTTAAAGTTTGCTAAAACATACAATATACTCTGTTTCCTCTAGTTTTGAACGTATAATCTTTTTTTTTTTTTAAAACACATATTCTTATTATAAAATGTAAAAATTTCTACATATTTTTATATATGAACTATTTATTTATTACATAAAACAGTTTTTTTAACTCAGAACCCTTAAACTTTTTAACCAAGAACCATACAACCCTTTAATAATTGCAATTCATTTTACAGAATTCAGAAATTTGCTGACTCTTTTATGCACCGAAAATTCATTAAATTTTATAAATTATTTATTAGAAAAAGGGAGATTTTAATTAAAATATATCAAGACATTGTTAAAAAATCTCAAAATGCATATATTCAAAGTTCGTCAATCATATCCAGCTTTTGGAAGTCATGAAACTCCATTGTAATTTGTAAGTTAAAAATTTCTAAAACTCCAATCTTCCCCGGTTGGTACACTTAAACTCTCTGTTACACAGCTTCTGAAGGAAAGTGATAAAATACATCGAAGTCTTACCTAATCTCTTCGCAAAGTTATATTATTTTTCAATAAAAAAATTCAGGAAAATCACTTCACAATTGATTGAACTGTTATGAGGAGAATGGTAATTGCCCTAATCCAAACACCAAAATATATATATTATTTCTTTTCCATTTGGTCAGGTCGTACCACATTTAAATCTGGACACCAATGGTCCAAATTATATTTTCAGATTACCTTGACCTTTTTTAAGTTATTGTACACATCTAATAAAAGTTCGACAGGTTATTCAAATACACAGCCAACGTCATATTCTATGCTCTACATGTAAAACCAAAACCAGCGGTCAAATACATTACGTGGAGGTACGTCAAAATATAGGCCTCGGCGTCATTATCACAGGAAAAGTAGGAGTGAGATATTATATAAGCAAATATTAATTATTAGAATTTGGAGTGAGATATTATATAAACAAATAATAATCAATATTCTCTAAAGTAATGATTGGAATTTTTATTTAATGAACAATATTGATCACTATTTTGTAGGTTAATGATTGGCATTTTTATTTAATAAATAATTTACTTAAAAATAAGTTAACTTAATGTATGATATGCAATATCAATATTTAATTTATAACATAATCAAAATTCCAATTATTATAACTATTATATAGTTAATTGAAAAGTAATTTCTATAATAAAATAAAAACCATGTTCAATCACAAGAAAAGCCTAAATCCAATAGTTATACACAATCTTTTCAGATCCCATTTTGCACCGCACTTCGTATTTTATTGTTCAAAATAAACGTATCACAGAGAGCATGAAAAAATTAAATTGATTCTCCACATAGAAGAGCATTGAAGGGAGACTAAGTTATTCGAATTAAAAAGATGATTCCATCACATTAACTCTACAGACAGTGAAAATTAAATTGATTCTCCACATAGAAGAAGAGCATTGAAGGGAAATTAAATTGATTCTCCACATAGAAGAAGAGCATTGAAGGGAGACTAAGTTATTCGAATAAAAAGATGATTCCATCACATTAAGTCTACATATAGTGAAGAGGAAGGTTGATCAATTTCTAATTAGGGTTGAAATTTAGATTTCTCTTTACTCGTTACACTTTTTTTTTTTACTTTTTTTGATGTTTTGGGTTTTTATGCTTCTCGTCAAGACACATTATGTTTAAGGTTTTTCTTTTCAAAAATGATTTTCCGCGAAGCAATTTGACTGCTAAGTTTATGAAGGCATATATACTCTACCTCTCTGGTTTGAATGTGTGACAACACATGATCTTAACCAATAACCCACTCAAGTTGTATAAGTATTGGTCAGGAATAAATTATTCTCCTAAATATTAATAATTCCCGTGGCATTCTTTTGGTTTGTTTGATACCATTTTCTATTAGTTGGGAAAATTTGTAAAATATGATTTCTTTTGGTTGGGCATATTTTCAACAGAGAAGGAAGACATCATTCTTATTTAACAATGTTCCTAATTTGTTGTGCAATAGATGCTTTAGCTTCCCACAGTATTTCAAAATTGGTTTTGGATCATTTAATTGGAGACATTATTACAATGATGTTCATATTAGTGAGTGGGGATGGCTTCTAGTGAAAATCTCTTTGTTGAAAGATGATCCATGGGTAGAAAAAAAGTGACGGAACAAATAAGATATAATGAAACAATTATAAAAAATATTAAACATATGGAAGGATCTCGATATTAATAAGCAAATAATAAAATTATTTCACCACTTGGTACATGTTTCTATGCACGATCGCTCCGAGGATAGTATACAATCGGCTATCGCTCGAGAAATATGCGTTAATTTGGAGCTAAGAAACTTGGAGGCTGGAGCTAATTTTCACTGAAATAAATGACCTCAACATTTCAAATCTACTTTATGAAATCAAAAAATTAAAAGCTCGCAACAACTCAAACCCAAAAAAATTAATGCTTAACTTGGTATCAAACCCATAGTGTCCGAAGAAAAAAAATCAATGCTTACCCTCGTATCCTCGGAGCCAATCTTGAGCTCCACGTAAGTCTGGATGGCCATATGCCTTGAAAGATGAGAGTGCAGTTTGTGACTCTTCTTTGCCTTTGCTTTTTGATTTGGTACTTTGTCTTTAAGCACACCGCCCAACGACCAAAATCATGTCAATATCTTTACTGGAAAGGGAATTGAAATAGGGAATGTGAATGGATGGGAACGGTTGAATCTAAGAGAAATGATGCCTTTCCCTACCCTGTTCTGCTCAGGGCCAAACTCCAGTAAGAGAAATATAGCCAGGGATATCACCAAACTCCAACTCCCTGCACCAGATAATGTCTTTAACTTGTCAACAACAAGTACAAACAAGGCCCTGATTTTACACACCATTACAGTTGAAGAATCACTTGAGAGAAAGAAGTAGTCTGAACCTACATTAGAAGCTTAATGGGAAACTAAGATAGGGGAAGAAATGAAAATAGAAGAGTAGCAAGAAGGTCAACAGGGGGAGTAGCACATGGACCAATAAACAAAGAATGAAATAGGCCAGCATACAAGAATATAAGATTTTTGGAAATTCCTTATAGCGAAATAGTAGTAAATTTTTGCTTTTTTTAGAATGGTTTAGTGAGATTCATTTGACTTGATTCCACTTGTATTAGGTCATAATATTGTTAAAGTTAATAACAAAATTTACCCATTGCATTTTCACTTGATTAGGTTAGGCATTTGATAGATTAACTAGCTCACTAGTTCTTGAATTTCTATATTTTAGAGTAGTAATTTACTGTTATTTTTTAGTACGTGTGAACAGGGGTATTTTGGAGTGATTCCACTTGGAATGGAGACCTAAGACATCCTACTTACTAAAAAAGTTTGTCCCATACCATTTGCATTTGATTTACTTGGTAATTTGGTGAGTTGTTTCCAAAACAAACTTTCCTTTAGCAAAAACAAAGTTTCTTGTAGCACTCTTGTAGCATGTGTAAACTCGACTAGATTTTCTCCCAAAGGTTGGTTTTTGTCTCTTAGGCTTGAATCATGACCCCTACGATCTAAATTCATAATTGAGGAATAATAAACACCACTTAGGACCTTCATTTTCGCAAATTAGATTAGGTATTTTTATTTGAATTCATGCTCTTATGATTTCAATTATAAATTGTTGTTCTTTCCTAAGATTAATTTATTTTCAAAGAAACACTTCCATTTATGTAATTAGTTTAGTATTTGAGTTCATGACATTCACTCCATTACATCATATCAACAAAAGAAGGACACATTGTATGTTGCACATATAGTGTCGATACCTCTTAAGTTTGTATGAACACTGAGTTGATAGTTAAAGTCGGTACCCTCGGTAGTTGCAACATTCTTGTTGCAATACTTAGGCTCATTAGTGTATAATTGGTATTTTCTTGCATATCTATGTTTTTCCTATTTTGGGACATTACAATGGTATTAACGCTCAAATCTTGGCTCAGTCATGGGAGAAATATTCCTATAAGAGAGAAGGATAGAAAAAATAATACTTACAGAGGGCAAAGGTACCATAGCAGAGAGAGGGAGCTACAGATTACTCCAGAAACTGACAACCGTGGGAAGGCGGTGAAAGTAGAGGATATGGGGGAGCCCAAGAGAAAGGAAGATATGGCCTTTGAAATTCTTTTGAAAGCCCTGAGTGATTTGGAAAATGGGTAGCAGGAGATGTTAGATGATATCAAAATTCAGAATCGGGAGCGGAGCACTCACCAGGTTTTTTGTTTGGAGAGAATTTTGGAGCCCCTTAATAGTATAACAACCCTTCACCTACTGCATAGCCACCATCCTCTAGTGGGCCAACTAGAGCCATGTTGCCTTACTTCCTACCCTTGGCAACAGGTGAACAAGGAGGAGTTGATGATCATATGCCTATGGGAGATTATTTCAAAGAGGGGCAATCCAATGGAGAAGACTTCAGAGAAACACTTTCAAAGATTATTTCTAGCTAAAGAAGAATGAGAAGGGAAGGAACTATAGAGGCCATGGCAGGAAAAGCTCATAATTGCAGCATACAATTGGGAGGATGTTCTTCCCCACATACAATGGTACTACCAAGTGCACATATCATGCTTGGGTGGAGAAGTTAGACAAATATTTCCTCCTCAACAAGATGACAGAGGTGGAGGCCATTAATATGGCCACTTTGCATTTGGAGGGAGAAACGCACGACTGGTGGTTTCATGGCTTGTCTACTCTCGGGAATGTCAATGTGACCTCCTATGAGGATTTCATGTGGAGAGTAGAGGAGTGCTTTGATGAGAGGGAATCGACGGTTCACTTTAAGGAGCTGACCCAGCTCAGGTAGACACGACATCCAAAACATTATATTTCGGACTTCTCGAGGGTTTCGGTCATGGTTCCTAATTTTTCAAATTCTAGGAGGGTGTACACATTTGTAGAGGGGTTTATGGAGCTAATGAGATCCATCATTAGTTATAATTGGAGGGGTTAATTGTCACCTTTTTATCCTTATAAAGTCTCTCTTTCTCACATTTAAATTATATTATGGTCTTATGTTGCTAGTGTAGATGATAATTAAGGCTTGTCATATTTTGAATGCCTAATATGGGTTAAATGTAGGATAATCACGAAGATATTGCACATTTGATGAATATTTTTCAATTAAAGCTCGAAGTATATAGCAAGGAGAGATTCTAGGGGGATTTTCCACCCCCTTAACTCCCAAAGGAAGCTAAGGGATCCTCGAGATTCCCTCCAACAACTCGAAATCAAAGGCATTGAAGCAAGTGTGAGATCAGGTGCCCCAAAGCTCCACTTCTCTTGCAGTCAAAGAGGAAACATCACCTAATTTTTGGGGATCTTTTGGTATCTACCCTCTAGGTTAAATATGGTTGAGAAAGAGCTCATTAGGGTTCGAACTTTGAAGGAATCTAATAGACTCTTAGCTCTTGTAACAGGGTTTTGAGACTTTTATGATTATGTATTGAGACTATTTTCTGCAATAAGATGAGTATTCATATTGTCCTTCACTTATTTATTTTCAAAGGGCTAGGCTTTTGGGTTAGGGCCCAATCCATTGGCCTTACTCTCTCTTGTGTATTCATGCTTATTTTTATGTCGTTGTATCTAGTTTTCTCTACGAGTTTTAGCTAGTTTTCATACATTTCAATTCATCGTTTTTAGTTTTCTTCCATTTGTCTTTGCTGTAGTTAAGCTTGCATAAATGTTGGTAGAATAGCTTATAAACTCATAAAGTTGTGTGTCAAGCCTCCCTCTCTCATCTCTTTCATTGGAGCTTGAGGAGGGCAGAGCTTCACCACATTCCAAATTTTCTCTTTAGTTTATGATTTCTTGGAAAGACTAGCTAAGTTTTTGTAGTGTCATGAAAATTTCTAGAATATTGAGCTAGACTATATGTTTGAATGCTTAAGTAGGTTTTCTTTCCAAATTAAACTCAACTTTTACATTTCCTTCATCATAGATTTTCCAATGTTTGTTGCATGAACAGGTAGTTTTCTTGTAGGTTCAAGTAGCACAACAAAGGAGGACTTAAAAAACACCCTTAGCTTCATTTCTCATCCATCAACAACCTTATTTTCATCAAATCACTTTCAACCCTGTTTTAAAGATTTTCACCTTCACACTGTGAGAAATCCTAGAAGTGCAAAGTCCTGGATGGCCTTGCAGGAAAGAAGTTATTTTATTTATTAGATGGGTTCAGTGGGTATAACCATATCCAAATTACCCATGAAGTCTAGGGCAAGACTACTTTCACATGTCCTACCTTCGCTTACAAAGTCCTACCCTTTGGTTTTTGCAATTCTCCAACAACCTTCCAAAGAGCTGTCTTGAGCATTTTCTCTGAGCTAGTCCATGACTCGGTTGAAATCTACATGGATGACTTCACACCCTATGAGGATGAATTCCAAGAAGCTCTCTCCAATTTGAGAAAAGTGTTGATAAGGTGCATTGCGATTCATCTCTCCCTGAGCCCAGAAAAGTGTGAATTCTTGAAAAGAGAAGGAGTAGTATTGGGCCACTAAATCTCCCAAGTAGGAATACAGGTGGACCCAAACAAAATCACCATTATCAAAAGGGTACTTTCTCCTCAAAATCAGAGAGATGTCAGGATTTTATTAGGTTTAGATGGCTACTATAGAATTTTTACCAAATATTTCAGCAAGTTTGCTTTGCCACTATTTGGTTTGTTGGCCAAAGCCTCTGAGTCTACCTAGTCCAGTCTCTGTCAAGAAGCTTTTGAGCTCATTAAGGGAAAGTTAACTACTGCCCCAATTTTCCGAGGTCCAAATTGGACTATGCCTTTCCACATCCACACAGATGAATCAAACAAAGCTATGGGGGCAACCTTGGGGCAGTAAGAAGACAAATTACCTTATGCAATTATTTTCATTAGTAATAACTTGTCCAAGGCCGAACTCAATTATACTATCATATAGAAAGAAATGTTAGCCATTTTCCATGCTTTAAACAAATTTAGATTTTATATCACTGGTTATCAGACATTTGTACACACTGACCATGCATCCATCAAATATTTAATGAACAAACCTAATGTTAATGCTAGAATAATTAGATGGTTTTTACTATTACAAAACTTTGACCTAACCATTGTTGATAAACCTGGAAAGGAGAATGTTGTTGAATATTTTTTTATCCAGGTTAGCTCTACCTGTCGATGAACAAGAAATGGTAGATGACCAGCTCCCGAATGAACACCTATTTTCTATCTCAGCACTCTCTCCATGGTTTTTTGACATAGCTAACTACTTGGCTACTGAAAATTTCCCTCCTAAACTCTCATCCAAGGAGAAGAGAAAGACCATCAGAAAAAGCGCCCTTTTCACCTGGATCAGGGAAAATCTCTTCAAGCTGGGCCCTACCCAAATTCTCAATAGATGTGTGAGGGAGGAAGAAGTTTTTGACATCCTCTCTACATGTCATGATATCCTTTGCGGAGGCCACTTTGCTGCAAAAAGGATAGGCTTCAAATTTTTGCAGGAAGGTTACTATTGGCCTACCCTTGACCACGATGTGAGAAGATACATTAGCAGGTGTGACCAGTGTTGAATCTAAATCTCAATAAAAGGTAGTGTTCTACTAGTGAAGGAGTTGCTACCTCCATATATGAACGTGTTTCATGTTTTGAAGTTATAATATAAAGTTTTGTTTGTCATGATATGCTTTTGGAGATTTCACATGTGAATTTTACTGCCACCACTCTGTTTTACTATGTTTCACCATGAGTAAATCTGTTTGATTTTATTTGCTCCATTATAGTTGCGATTTTTATCTCCGCTATTCTGTATTAAATGGAAGAATGTTATGATTTTATTTCTTCAACTATGTTGTCTCGATTAAGACCTCTTTGCAACTTTGTGTGTTGCGAGAAAATTCCCCTGCCTTAAAATTTTTTAACATGGTATCAGAGCGGGTTTGAAATTTTATTAAGAAATAATGTTTTTACTGAGGATTTAACAGGTTGTTCTGAGGAGCATATTTACCAGCAGGGTGAAAGTGTTTTTACACAGTGAAAATGGCATAAACAAGCACAAGCTTGACTAATCGACAAAAAATATGACTATTGGGCTATTACAATGAAGGCTTTGTTTTCTTCTCAATACATTTGAAAATTGGTGGAGAATGGTTTCCAAGAACCAGCAGATGTAGTAGCATACAATGCTTTGACACAAGAAGAAAAGGATTTGTTGAGAGACAACAACAAGAAGGACTCCAAATCCCTCTTCTACATATTTTAAGCAGTTCATGAAAGTATCTTCCCAAGGATTGCAGCAACAACAAAGTCCAAGTAAGAATGGGATACCCTCCAGACATCCTACCAAGGCATGGCAAAGGTGAAAGCAACAAAACTAAAAATGGTGAGAAGAGATTTTGAAACAATTTGTATGAAAGAGTCTGAGAATGTAGACTCATTTTTTACACATGTAATTGGGTTGGTTACTCAAATCAGGTCTCATGGTGAGATACTTGAGGAAACGAGAATAGTTGAGAAAGTATTGAGAAGTCTTCCAGCAAGATTCGATGCCATTGTTGTGGCCATAGAAGAGAAAAATGATCTCTGACAATTTTCAGTGGATGAGATTCATGCATCACTGATTTCTCATGAACAAAGGTTGAATAGAGCAGCAAACTCCTCATGGAGCATGCTTTCAAGACACAAGTTTCATTTGGTCAAGGTAGAAATTGAGGAAGATCAAATTATAGAGGAAGAGGCAGAAGCCCACACAAGGGTGGAAGAAGAAGCCCTTCAAGTTCAAGTGGAAGAGGGAGTAATCAAAATTCAAGTCAAGGCTCAAGCTAGAATCAAGCATAAATTCAGAGGTGTTATCCTCCTGTATTCTACAGATTCACTAGGTGACTATGGATTTTCTACATTCTGCTGAAGATACAATTCCTTGACTATTAGCTATCTTCAGAAATCTCACTGCCTTCGTTATCTTCATAAAACCTTTTTCACTATCTCTCAGTTTTCCTTCTCAAAATCACCCTCCTGCTCTAAAAACTTATGTTGGGGCTTAATCCTCTCTTATTCACCATTTCTCCCTACCAAAAGCCTCATTTTTCCCTTATTTCCTTAAAACAATGTAAAAAACTCCTTTTTTACATTGTTTTTAATCAAAAATTTAAACCTTTCGGGACCCATATTTTATATTGAAACTCTGTTTTATTAATATAAAACTCGACCCTTAAATATTGGAGCCCTTGCTTTACTATTTTTTAACCTCACGGCCATATAAACTCGGCCCTACCCCTTATACAGCATCCTCGCTTATTTTATTTAAAACCTTGGGCCATGCATACACCAAACCCCGCGCTCTAATAAAACCTTGCCACATGTCTGCCAAGGCTCCAGCATTCGACCTCTCCACTGATTCTTTCACTCCGAACACCATTGATCTTTGTCCCTCGAGATCCAATGACCGACGGACGATATTGCACATATAAAGGCGTGGGGGATAAACAACTCCAAACCTTGCGAAATAGATGGTTTTCACCCCCGTACCCTCCGCCATGCGTCACCCGCTGAATGGAATCGCACGTTCTCCATCAAAAACATTTACCACCTCCATCCCATGTGAAAAAAACCTCCCTCGCGCGCGGAAACCACTCTTGTTCCTCCCGCCAAATCCTGATACCGCCATCCGATTCAAATGTTCCAAAGACCTGTGGCTTTGCGAGGAAGCCTCGTAGCCCCTGAAACCTCTGCAAGCGCTCCTAATGCCCATAAACCCAAAATAAACATAGAAAAGACACGAACGCATGTTTTAAACTAGCATTTTGTTTTTATTGTGCAAGTATCATGGTAGGAATGCGAGAATTGCATTCCAAGGGTCCAAAATTGATTGAATAAGTGTTCTGGGTGACGATCCAGAGGAAATTGTTTCAGTAGAAGGACCAGAGGCATAATATCAAGCATATTCATCAATGGATCATGACCATTGATGGTTATTCAGGCCCTCAAACAACAGAAGATTCTCCATTACTTAGTAAATACAAACAGAGATGCAAGAAAAGGAAAACAAAAAAGTCAAAGGGTCATGGCAGTGAAGATTATAGGGTTAATGATCAAATCAAGGATTAAAGGACAATTAAAAGGATTAGTCACAAATCAGAGATAAAGGCAGAATTAGAGAAAAGAAAGTAAGATACACAGTAAAGACAAATACAAGTGTTAAAAGCCTAAAATAAAGTTTAAAGGATAAAACAGAGAGAGATCAACACAGAGGCAGATTCAAATGACTCCACCAAAAGCATTAACTTCTTCAGGGACACATATGGACACCTACAGCCTGTTTTATTTCAATAAAGACATCAATAGTTATTGAAACAGTCAGAGATATTTCTCAGCTACTCAGCAATTATTGAAAAGCCTTAAAAGTCAAACATTTGCAGAAGTTAGCTCAAACAGCTAAGTTAGGAGTTATTATTAGAGTGAATCAGTCCCAGATATTTTTCATTGGGCCTTGTATGGTCTCAAAGGTAAAAAATGCATTAAATCTGTAATAAATACGCATCTGAAACCCTAGCTTAGGATCACCTCCTCATTTTGCAAATAAATATTGCATGTATAATTCATTTTTAGTGTTGGTTGGTTGGTCAGTGTATTGGTTGGCTGCTTGATTAGTTGAAGACTGCTAGGTTGGATTTGAGAAAGCTCTGAGTTGCATAGATCTATTTTACTAGAGTAATGTAACTATTTTGAACGTCAGTAATACAAGCACCTTCACAGGATTCTTGAGCTATGGTAATGGTGAAGTTATCCTTCTTTGTCAATGTTTTCCTTTTGTTTTCCATTCTGTCCATTATTTCTCTGATAAAAGAGCATAAATTTTAGATTAGGATATGTTGTCTTGGCACCCTAATTCTGTCTGCTTTCTTTGTCTTAATGTTTTCTTCTACAAGGTTTGATTAGAGAATTCTTAATTTCTCTTTGGTTCCACCTATCTTGTTGTCTTGGAAATGATTTAATAGAGTCAAGCCAAAGAATTCTATGGTATGCCATGTCCTTTGGTGTAGCTTGAAATGTTGTTTTTAAGGCCTTTCTTTGAAGTTCACTTACTATATTCCAGCCAAAGAAGTCTATGGTATGCCCTATCCTTTGGTTTGTCTCAAACTGTTACTTTGAAGGTATTTAGAGTGTTTGATTAAATAAGATAGGTCTATCTTTCTCTTTAGTTGCACTCATTGTTATCTTAAATGTTTTCTTTGTCTGAAAGTAATTTTAGGATTACTGGACTGTTGTCTTAAAAGGTTTTCTTATTAAAGTCTGTCCAAAGAAGTCTATGGTATGCCATGTCCTTTGGTTTGTCTCGAAAAGTTTCCTAAAATGCTTTTATTGTTGAAGTATAGTTAAAGGATTCTTAATTTCCCTTTAGTTTTACTGCTTCCACAATTTATTGTCATTTCATATTCCATCTAATCTAAGAGATCCACTTGATATAGTTAGCTTGCCCTATGAAAACCCTTGCAGAGTTTATGAACAATTAAATCCTTTTATGACTCCATAGCCCAATGGATCGATGTTTCTCATGGTATATCTATTCAACTGAAATACTCCCTCAATTAATCACACTATTCATCTATCAACCTATCATTCAAAAAAACAAACAAGTCCTTAGAACTTCATAACTAGCCTAAAATCATAAAACAAAAGCATAAAGACATATCATTTATAAACACTTACATAGAGAGAGCCCTCTCTGAGTCCAGGAAGGCTAGGTCCTTAGGCTCCAAAGTGGTTTGATGTGGTTCCCTACAGAATTTTTCTTGCCAATCTTGCAAATCACGGGGAGCCAACATAGTGGCGACAGTACTGGGGAATACTGAGTAATAAACAGCAAAATATAAAATCAAAACTCAAAAAACCTCATATTAACTTAGATGAGTCAAGTGTTAGCCAAGAATGGTACCCGGTTGTTGATGGTGGAAAACAACCAGCCATAAAACAATTGAATATCCTCCACCTGGTGACTCCACTAGTTTTCAATAGGCCTGCTGACTCCACTATTTTTCCATACACTCCACTGGGAAAAATTATTTTATTAAACCTCAACAGAACCCAGTCAAGAATAATTTGTGGATTAAGTATTCCTTTCACAGATTGGTTTGTGTTTCAAGACTATTATAAGTTTCAAACATTTCTGATTTTTTGGTCCAAGTTCTGGCTTCTAGAAGAATCTATACCAGATCCCATCCTGACCCAAACCCTCCTGCAATAGTTGAAAATCTTGAAAGCATCCTTAGGAAGTCTCCTAGATCTAAAAATCCAACCGTTAACATATTTATCCACAAAGCAAGTTCCCTACTTGAAAATCTTAAAAACTTGCAGAATATCTTATCTGACTCACCCCTAGAACAAAGCTTGTCTAGGACTAGATCTCAGAGTTGGATAATCTAGATATTTTTAGACCCATCCACCTTACAACAGAACTTTGTTGTACTAACCTCATTCCCCACTGTTCACCTTCCTCCATTTAACCCTATACCTCCTTCTGTAAATCCTCCACTTGTTAACCCTCCTTTGTTTCCTCAACCACAGATCATGGCAACATGGTATGCTCTGCTAGTTCTACCATTGCCTTATTTGTTCTACCACAGGACTACCAGTCCAATATTCCTTTATATGATGCTAGTAGTTCTACTACTGCTCAACAACATGTGGATAGAACGAATGACTACTTTGATAGACAAGAAATAGATGATGAAACTGTTAAACTTAGAATCTTTGCTCAAGCTTAGGGGCAGAGGTAAGAAAATGGTTCAAAGACTTAACCCCTAATAGTATAAATGACCTCCCTTATTTCCATAAATTAATATGAAATAAATGGGAATTCAAGAAGAACCCTCTCCAGATCTTATCAGATTATGAAAACATTAAGAGAAATGTTGGAGAGGGTGTCCAAGAATACTGCACTAGGTTCAATAGTGTATACAATACCCTCCCTACACACATGAAACCTCCACAGGGTCTAGCTCTAATGAAATTACCTAATGGTTTTGATCCAGATATGGCTTATCAATTAAGAGAAAGAGAACCCCTGACATTAGAAGACATGCAAAGGGGAGAAGTAAGTGTAGAAGCCAATATGATTGCCAAAAGAGCTAGAATGAAAAATGAAAAAAGAGTCACATATAGGGAAGAAGTTGTACCCTCCACATCTGATACAAAGATTGATAACTTGGTTAATACCATGGAAAGGATGATGGAAAAGATGAATGTAAATGAGAGAGCTTATTACAGAGAAAACCAAACAGCTCCTCAAAACAGAAATCAAAATGAGAACCAAAACCAAAACTTTAGGAGAAACCCCCCTTAAATAAGACAAAGAGGTCCAGATCATCAAATCATACCTCCTTTTCAAGAAAACTATGTTGATGAGGATGAGGGGGTGATTGAAGAAACAGAGGAAAATCACATAAATTTAATGGGAGTAAATAATGAGGATACTGTTTTCCTCACTGAGGAAGAACAAGGCATGTTTTTCCCAACACAATTTGAAGAAGAAAGCCTAGAATCTGAAGACTACAAACAAGGCTTTGAAAATTCCATCATGGAAGTACATAGACAGTATGACCTCAGGAGAAAGAAAAACCAAGACACTCCCAAAAGAAAGACCTTTGAAATTTCTACTAGGAAGACCCCTGAAAACATTCTTAAAAAGACAGCAGAAAATCTAAACACAGTGGCTGAAATTTCTCACAAAAATATAAGAAAAAATAACCAACCTAGTGGAAAACAAAGTAGTGACCAAAGCAGCATTAACAATACAGCTAGTGCCCCTAACAAAACCATTTTAACTAAGGTCCCTAATAAAAACCAGCAAGCTGAAATTGCTATGAAAACAGTGTCTGAAAAACTGATTTGAACCTTTCAAAAAATCAGACACCTTTCAGTATAGAGAATGAAATTGCCAAGATTAAAATCTCTGTTCCTCTTACTAAATTATTCACTCAAGATGTATATATATCCCAACTTTTGAAAGATTTAAACATAGGAGAAAATGTTGATTCTGTGAATTTAAATGGAGACAAACCTGAACTTCTGTTTGGACCAGAAGTATAAGGTAAATTTCAAGAGGGAGGTGTTCCTCCATTTTATGTCAGTTCAAACATCCATGATAAAATTCTCCACAATGCCATGCTAGACTCAGGAGCTTCACACAACCTCATGCCAAAGGTAGTAATGGAAAGACTAATCCTTGAAATAACTAGACCATACAAATATTTATACTCTTTTGATTCCAGTAGAGTTAAATGTCTAGGCCTAATCAAATATCTATGCTTCAATCTAGCACAAATACGAGCCAAAAGCCTAGTGATGGATATTGCAGTGGCTGATATTCCTCTTAAATATGGCATGCTCCTTTCAAGATCATGGGGTGCTAAACTCCAAGGCACCCTCCAAATGGACATGACCTATGCTACCATCCCTGTCTTTAGTCAACCAAAAAAAATATATAGGTAAAATCGCATGAAATACATGGTTAGCAGTCAAGAAAAACTAGATAACTCCCATATTTATTCCATCCACATTGATCTTGATTCATTTATCCTTTACAATGATGAAAAAATTAATGAACAAGTGACAAAAAATGAGCAAACAACAAAAGAAGACGATGGAAGAGAGGAGAGACAGTCAAAACAGTCTTTCCAAACATAATATAACAGCAAACACAGTGCAGGCCATAAGGAACAACATGATGAAAAACATAGTGGCAGCCACAATGACCGACCCAATGATACATCTAAAATTGAACCTCTTTGGAGTATGAGCTTTGATGGTTCTTGTGGCAATACTGGTTCAGAAGCAGGTATATGGGTGCACAACACAGAGAACAATCATGCAGAAGGTCACTCATACAAGTTAAGTTTTCAATGCACAAATAACATAGCTAAATATGAGGCACTCCTCCTAGGGCTACAATTACTGAAGAAATTAGGAGCTAAGAGGATAACTGTCCATGGAGATTCATATCTAGTTATTAGGCAGATTAAGGGAGAATACATAGCTAAGAATCCTAGATTAAAAGCATACAAGGATGATGCCCTTGACCTCTTAAAACCATTCACAGAATATGATCTCACCTTTGTCCCTAGAAACCAAAACATCCTTGCCAATGGTCTAGCATTTGCAACCAGTACATGTCAAAAACCTTATAAAAAAAAACAATATAGAGTCCAAGTCAAATATAGACCAGCAGTCCCTGATAACATAAAATATTGGCAAGTTTTTGAAGGAGATAAATAGATAAAAGATTTCCTGCACTCCATAAATGGGTTTGAAATGCCAAATTTAGACTCAGATCATGAAGAAGACTACTCTGCTGAAGAACACACTTACAAAGAAGAACCTCCTAATTTTTTTGAGATAAATATGTTAACCAAAGAACACCCACATGAAACAGAGCTCTGCACAAATTTAGAAAAAGAGGACTTTGAAGTGTTGCAGTCCAATAATGATAACTTGCCAAAAGGACTAGTTCCTCTAGAGGAACTGTTTGATTTTAATGATGTTGCTAGGAGGCCAAAGATGGAACCCACAAAAACTGAAATAGAAAAATGCAATATAGGTAGTGAACAAAAACCCAAAATGATAAAACTGTCCAAAACACTACCAACTCATATAAAACAGAAATATCTTGAGCTGTTCAATGAATTCTCCGATGTATTTTCTTGGAGTTACGAAGATTTAAAGTCATATGATACTGAGATAATCCAGCATAAGATCTCTCTCAAAGAAAACCAGAAGACCTTTAAACCGAAATTACGCAGAATAAACCCTGTTCATCTACCCCTGGTTGAGAAAGAAATTAAGAAAATTTATGATGCTGAAATAATAGTCCCTCTAAGATACTCAGAATGGGTTTCAAATCTGGTATCAGTGAGGAATAAAACATGAGAAATTAGGCTATGCATAGACTTCAGAAATTTAAACAAAGCCTCCTTAAATGACAAATACCCTTTACCAAAAATGGATCACATATTACAAAGGGTAGTAGGTTCCAAAAGAATTTATTTTCTAGATGGATTTTCAGGATACAATCAGGTGCTGGTACACCCAGATGATCAACACAATACAAATTTTACTACACCCTGGGGCACCTTCATGTATGTTAAAATGCCTTTTGGGTTGATGAATGTTGGTGCCACCTTTCAAAGAGCCATGGATATTGCTTTCTCAGAAGAAATAGGTTACTTCAATGTGATATACCTTGATGACATCATAGTCTACTAAAAAACTGATGAAGAACACCTAGTTCACTTAAGAAAAGTCTTTGAAAGATATAGAAAATATGGTTTGTCTTTAAATCCCAAGAAAACTCTGTTTGGCCTTCAAGAAGGAAAAATATTAGGCCACATCATATCTGAAGAAGGGATATTGACCCAAAAATGATTGAAGGAATATTGCAAATTAGCCATCCAAGAAACATCAAAGAGCTGCAATCTTTCATTGGAAAGATAAATTTCTTAAGAAAGTTCATACCAAAACTTGCAAAACTCCTAAGAAACATCACAAACATGTTGAAAAGAGAAATAGGAGTCAAATGGACCATATAAGAAAAGCAATCCTTTGAACTGGTAAAAAAAACACTTACCCAAACACTAGTTCTAATCAGCCTTGATTTTACCAAATATTTCTTTATCTTCTCCTTTGCATCAAACCATATAGTTGTTGATGTCCTACTACATTAAAACATAAAATGACAAGAGCATCCCATTGCCTTTTTCAGCAAGGCATTAATAGATGCACCTCTGAAATATAACATAATGGGAAAACAAGCTTTTTCCTTAATCAAGGCATTGAAATATTTCAGAGTTTACATTCTGCACTCACACATCATTGCATTTGTGCCTCACACAGTGGTAAAAGACATGTTAACACAAGATCCTGATGGAAAAAAAGGTAAGTGGATTGTTGTTATATTAGAATATGATCTGGAAATCAATCCCACTAAACTAATCAAAGGACAAGGACTGGCTAAACTCATGGCTGAAACAAACTTTCAAGCACTGGACACAAATATGATTAATGCATTAGATGAACAAGAGGAGATGGCAACTCCATCCATTGAAGAAGCATTTTTGAATTCATCTTGGTATGTTGATATATTATATGTGATTTTTAATCTGAATGTTCCTCTTGGTTTGTCTAAAACAAAGGCTAGATTCTTAAAGTTAAAGGTTGTAAACTTCTCCATTTTAGATAAAGTTTTATATTTGAAATATGCTAGTGGTATATTGCTTAAATGTTTTCCTAAGGATGATGCATATAAGATCAAGCATGAGTTTCATGAAGGAGAATGTGGAGGACACCTCTATTGGAAAATCATTGTCAATAAAATCCTTAGAGCTGGTTACTGTTGACCCACCCTCTTTCAAGACATCCATAAAATGGTAATTTCCTGCCATAAATGCCAAATCTTTGAGGGCAAGAGAAAACTGTTGCCATTACCTTTGCATCCAATTTCTGTTGAATCTCCTTTTCAACAATGGGGCCTTGATTTTATTGGAGAAATCCATCCTGCCTCTTCTTCCCAACACAAATGGATCCTTACTGCAACTGACCATTTCAAAAAATGGATAGAGGTCATTCCTTCTAGAACTGCCATAGACTCAGTAATCATCAAATTCCTTGAAAACCACATTTTGTCTAGATTTGGCTGCCCTAGAAAGATTATCACTGACAATGTTGTTGCTTTTAGATCCAAGAAAATGGTGGACTTTTACCACAAATATCAGATTACATTGGGCCATTCTACAGCTTATTACCCTCAAGGTAATGGGTTGGCAGAATCCTCAAACAAAATTCCAGTCAACATCATTAAAACGTTGCTCGAAGAGAAAAAAAAATCATGGCACAACAAATTAGTACATGCACTATGGGCAGACATCTTAGCAAATAAAAAATCAATTGGAATGTCTCCCTATCATCTAGTGTATGGAGTAGATGCAGTTTTTCCAACAAGTTTAGGAGTGCCAGTCATGAAGCTCATCCAAGAAGCACAGTCTGAAGAAAATAATATGCAAAGAAGAATAAACCAGACTGTCCAGTTGCAGCAAACCAGAGAAGAAGCGTACAACAAAACACAGCAAGTGTAGGAAAACATCAAGAATATTTTTGATAAGAGGACCAAGGCAAATGATTTCAAAATTGGAGACAAAGTGCTGAAGTGGGATTCAAGAAAAGAGGACAAAGGTAAGCATGGAAAATTTGAAAATCTATGGAAAGGTCCATACATCATCCATTCTACAAGAGGTAACAATTCATTTTTCCTGCAAGAAATGGATGGAACAAAATTATTTGGAGGTCTTGTCAATGGCAGGATGCTCAAGCATTATTTTTGTTGAAAATCTCAGTTTAAATTTTTATTCATTGTATATAACAATGCTTGAATAAAAGATCAGAAAAATAAACACAAAAAAGAAAGAAAAGAGGGCAGATAAAAAGAAAAAGTAAAGCCCCATACCAAAAAAGAGTGTTTATAGAAGTGTGCAAGTCCAAATGCCACTACTTTTGAAAAGGAAGCCTTGTTCAAACATAAAGCCTAATCATGTTTGAACAAGTTTTAAATTTTTTCTAATAGGTTAGTGAAGGAATATTTTCCAATCTGTTTAAACTTGGCTTATCAATAGATTAGATTAGGAAAAGATATTGGTTCCAAAGTTCAAAACTGAACCAAAGAGAAAAGAGAGGAATGCATTACAAATTTCAAATTATAGCCCTTAGTTTTAGTTTTGATTTTTTCAAAATAAAATCTGTGTGCAGCTTTTCCAAAATGCCCATCTCATGACAAATCAAACTGCTTAATCTTGATTTGGTCATGTTTTCAATTTTTTGTTAATAGCTTAGAAAATGAAAATCTGTGAAACTGTTTAATCTTGACAGATAAGTAGATTAGGTAGAGAATAAAAGAGCTTATGAGTTTAATATGAGCCTTTGGATGATATAAGGGTAGAAGTAGATAGCTTTTTCTTTCAAAAAAAAAAATGATGTCAAGGGTTTGCAAATCTAAATGCACCCAAATGAAGAAAAAATGCTAGAAAAGTATGATGGGTAGGTAGAATTGAGTTGCAGAAAGCATGATTTTGAAGTTTCAAAGGTTCAGGATTCAAGGAACAGCAACAAATCAGAAATTGAAGAAGGAGAAATCTGCCAAGTACAAACAAGGCACCGATCTACAAATTCCAAAGATTTGAACTCTGAGGTTCTTGACACCTCCTAATGGAGCTGCCCTCCCTAGCTGGAGCCACTGTTATCCTCCTGTATTATACAAATTCACTAGGTGACTATGGATTTTCTACAGTCTGCTGAAGATAACATTCCTTGACTATCAGCTATCTTCAAAAATCTCACTGACTTTATTATCTTCATAAAACCTTTTTCACTATCTCTCAGTTTGCCTTCTCAAAATCACCCTACTACTCTCAAAACTCATGTTGGGGCTTAATCCTCTCTTATTCACCATTTGTCCCTACCAAAAGCCTCATTTTTCCATTCAACCCCCTCACCTCATCAATTTCCCTTATTTCCTTAAAACAATGTAAAAAACTCCTTTTTTACATTGTTTTTAATAAAAAATTTAAACTTTTCGAGACCCATATTTTATATTAAAACTATGTTTTATTAATATAAAACCTAACCCTTTATAAATATTAGAGCCCCTGCTTTAATATTTTTTAACTTGGCGGCCATATAACCTCGGCCCTACCCCTTATAAAGCACCCCCGCTTATTTTATTTAAAACCTTGGGTCTCGCATACACCAAACCCCGCGGTCTAATAAAACCTTGCCACCTATCTGCCCGGGCTCCACCATTCTACCTGTCTGTCGCTCCTTTCACCCCAACCACCGTTGATCTCTGTCCCTCGAGATCCAATGGCCGACATTTGATATTGCACAGATAAATGTACATGAGATAAAAAACCCCAAAACTTGCGAAATAGACGGTTTTCACCCCTGTACCCTCCCCCACGCATCACCCGTTGAATGGAATCACGTGTTCTCCATCGAAATCGTTTACTACCTCCATCCTGTGCGAAAACCACCCCCCTCGCGTGTGAAAACCACTCTTATTCCTCACGCCAAAACCTGATACCGCCATCCGATTCAAATGTTCCAAAGCCCTGTGGCTTTGCGAGGAAGCCTCGCAGCCCCATGAAACCTCTGCAAGTGCTCCTAATGCTTGAAAAACAAAAATAAACGTAGAAAAGCCACAAATGCAGGTTTTAAACTAACAGTTTGTTTTATTGCACAATTATCATGGCAGGTGTTGTGGATCATTTGCATATCCTTTTATTTTTTGAAAATATAAAAATTAGAAATTGTTGAAAAATATGTTAAAGTATCAAAATTCTTATACTTTAGCATGAAAAATATTTATGTTCGTTATATCTGAGTTAAAGTTCAAACATTTAAACTTTATGTAAGTGGGTTCCACATTAGATGCTTAAAAATCGATTGATTTGTTGGGCGAAGAGCGTTGATGTTAAAATTTTTTATCAAAAGGCCCAACCGACCGGCATAATCATCGTGCAAGATATCGAGACGAGTGCCTCTACAATTGACTGGGTTGACTGCGGGGAAAACAAAGATGAACGGTGGAGATCGACTATGGGGACAGCAGCCAAAGTTTTCTTCCGTACCCTGGGAGCCCCTGCAGTGACGTGAGACACTAAGCTGTTCACAGCTATCTTCCACGTTGGATGGAATCAACGGTTCGCTGGCGCGTATTGTTAGCATTAAATTTAAAATCCGTGCTACCTATTTAAAGAATATTTTCATTTGTTTTTCAAAACACTTCTAATTTGTTGCACTGCACCATGTTTTAGTTTTCCGCCACCTGCACAAATTTTACCACCCTGTGAATTATTCTTGCGTGAATTTTCAACCACGGCTAAACGGTCATCTATATCAGGTTCAGCTAGTCATATCCCTCTCATGGATACTAAGAGGGATATTCAAGATACCATATGTTCTGTAATTCACCTTCCTTTCTATCAACAAGTTACCTTGAATGATACTGCTTCCCTTGTTTATTCTGCCATGGTCAAGTTGCATGCATTCCCAAGACCCATCTTTTCCCTGAATTTATCTATTGGTTGGTGTCAGTCATGTATCCAGGGAAGTGTTTTGTTATGAATTCCCAAGGAGAGAACGTTCTGCAAGTGTCCACCCAGTTAATCCGCCAAGCCCTTTGCTATCCTGAGTCAGAGTCATCCATCCAATTTTCTGACAATTCGCTGGTACATTATTATGATAATCTTGCAGGTGAAGAGTTTAATCAGTTCATGTTTTATTTGAAACTTGACATGAAGCATTTTCGGCCAAACTGTAAGGAGTTTTCTATGGAGGTTTTTGACACAGAGACTCGTCCTATATTAAGTAACATTGCAAAAATTCTGGGTAAAAATGATGATAATACAGTGGAAAAATCATTCCTAGGGATGTTTACTATGATGATGAAGCTAGGAATGGTGCTGGATATTCCATCATATTGGCAGGAAGCAGTCAATTCACAGCTAATGAGCCTTTCATTAACATGTTCTTTCAAATTTCCTTCATTGATAGTATATTTGTTCTTATATCAGAATGTGGAAGAATTCATGCATTTAGGTCTAAATATTATGATGCAAAAAAAATAAGGCAATCAGTGATATTCTCGACAGATGTAGTTAGAAGGGAGAAAAATGAGGCGGGACTGTTTGATTTTGCTAACTATTACTTGTCAGTTTCACATAAGATATTGAATGGAATTCCTCCTCCCTGTTTCTTACCTAAAGCTCAGGAGTTTTTGCATTTAGGAAACAATTGCAAATATGGAGATTGGTTTGTTTTTTAGGATTACTCTGAAATAAGGCTGTATGGAGCAAGTGTTGAGCCCTATAGACTCCCAACGTTTGTACCAATGAGGCTTTTTGCTTTAGAGTTTATTATAAAGAGCCTAAATGTTGATCAGGTTCATTTCGTGCCTATGAAAAAAGGACATATGTATAAATTACCCATGATTGTAGGCCCTTTCATATTCAATATGAGGCAGGCATTTGATGAAGTATCAAGAAGGTTACATGAGATGCATATGCTACTAGGGGAAAGTTGGGCTTATGAACCTTTTGGTGTAATTTCAAATAGAATAATTGAGAATGGGTACTCTGCTTTCATTCATGAAAGTAGGCCAAAACAGGAGAAGGTAGCAAGTAAAGGTGTGATGAGTTCAATAGGTGCAAATATTTAGACTCCTGTCATAGCAAAGAAAACAAATAAAAGAAACAAAGAAGTGGTTATTGAAATAGATGATGAGAAGCAGGGAGATGAGAAGAGAAAAATTTTTACATATAATTCGCCTGGTTTTTCTTTACATTTGGGAGAAGAGCAAAATGCTCCTACTTCACCCAGGAGTCATGAAGCCTCTCATGAACAAGTGCCTTTGATCAAACAGATGTTTTCACAAATTGAGGAAATAAATCAGAAGATGAAGGCCAACATGGAGGCCCAAGCTGAACATCAAGTTGTTGTTGATCAAACAAGATTGTTGATTGTAATGGATCTTGAGAAATATCAATTTAGGATTGCCCTGTCACATCCTACAAATATGTCAATTGGTTCTTCCAACAATTTCAACACTGTTAATGTGACTGTGGATGTGAAGAAAATTCCACTGATGGATAAAATGAATTTGCATATGCAAATAGGTCAGTTGATTGTAAATGACCTCACAAAGACTAATGTAATGGAAATAAAGGCAGAGAATATGTTGGGGAAAGTAATTAAACAATTGAAGTTAGAGAAGGCTAACTCAAGAGCCTTAACAGTTCAGAATGAGGAATTGAAAAAACTCATTATAAAAATTGGAGTAGACCCCAGTGACAAGACTGCTATACAGAAATTCATGCAAAGTGCTGAGGTAGAAATATCCACATTGAGGAAAAAGCTAAAATTACCTACTCGAGAACATTCAATGGTTGCAAAAGTTGCAGAGGTAAAGAAGGAAAAGGAAAAGCTTTTACAACAACTCATGCATAAAGATGAAGAAATCTCCAAAATAAAGCAAACTGCAATTTCATTGCAAAATCATATTGATAACCATAGTTGTACTTTTGTTTTTCCTACAGGTAATGAAGATCCTCAAACACAGATTGTTCAATTAAATACTGAGTTGCAGATGGCTGAAAGAGATTGGAAGAAGGCTCAAACAGATTTGGAGACTGCAACAAAGTTTATCAAAGTCATAGAAAATGAAGCTGACAAGTACAAAACGGATTTCCGAAATGTTGAAGCTGAGATTAAAAATCTCAAAGGAAGACTGAAAGGAAATCTCTCACTGATACAAGCCAAATACATCATTTGGACTAATATCATTTCAGAAACGAAATCTAATTGGTGCTTCTTGATGATAGTTGCAAAAGAGAAAATTCTTATTTTAGGATGTGAAGAACCAATCATGTCTAATAAAAAAAAAGCAATTAATAGAGCTATTTGGGTCAGAAGATTCATTGATTTTATTAACTCTAAATCAGATGAAGAATTAGAGGAGAATGACATGCAAGACAGAATGTTGTATGCATTAGAAATTAACAAAATGATCGTCAGAAATGATCTTAGAAAGGCTGCAGAAAAGAAGCTAATGGAAATCAAGGAAGGAGTAAGTCAGTTTGATAAGTTATTTGACAAAATGACAAGAGTAGGCTTGCCATCACGTTGGGGAGCTGAAGGAAATATTTTGCCATGGAATTCTTATGAGAACTTACTAATATTGACAAAAAGCAAAGGTGATAACAGGCATGAAAAGACTAAGGTACTTAAAGGAGGAACAATGGCCAACTTCTTGTAGAGACATTTTCAACTATTGTGGATGGTAAAGACTCTTTTCACAGAAAGGCCGTCCTATAATCGAATTACTACATTCAGATTGGAATATAAAAATCTGACACATTCATCTAGGATGAAGGTAGAAATATGGAAAAAGTGCAAAGCTTGGACAATAGACCTGCCAAAAGGATCAACATCAAAGGAAAACAAATCAGTTGACCCAGAAAAAGAAGCCACATCATCAGCAATTCCTATAGATTAGGATATTTATTTTATATTACTTTCTGAAGACAATGTAATTGTAAGAAGACATTTTCAAGGCATGTAATAGACACCCTTCGAAGTCTTAAGTAGTTTTGGTAGTTAGAATTGGTTACAGCAGTCCCAAACTGCTTTTTTACTATATTTAATGTAATTTTCAAGGGAAGGAAAGGTTCCAAGTTTTGGACCTTGAGAAAATTATTTCTGTACTGAGAGAATCAAAGATTAATGAATGAGTAAGCAAGTTTCTAGCATTTTGTTTATGTTGAAATGTATTCCAATTTACATTCTGTGTTTTCTATCTATGAATAAAAAAAAGTTATGAGCAACAGGTATCTTTTTACTTCTGTATGTAAGAGTTAAAAACCTTAATTGGCGCTCCTTTGTTCTAACTATTTCTTTCAGATATTTCTTCTGGGGTTTGAGACAATATTTTCTGTATAAAACAACATATCAGTTTGGGCTTCTTCTTTCATTTTCTTCTAGTCACTTCATTCAACATCAACAAATGGTAGCATTGTGAGGAATTCATCATATTTGATATTTAAGGGTTTGATCATAAATACTTGAGGGTTAATACAACAGAGACATATATATTCGTGACATATTCATATAAATGTCTTAAGCACTGATTCCTTATCACAGCTAAGGGATTGTCTCTTAAGGTACAACATTAATTGGTGTCGTTGCCGGGGAACGACGAATCGAAGTTTTCCCTGCGTTTTGTTCATATTTCCTCTGGTTGTTCAGAGAGGAGGAAATACTAAGCTGTGCTTTATTTTAATAATTCTGGCTCCTAAGAGGCATCACACGAGTTCAAATACCTCTCAGCAAAGAGCTCCTATTCTATCAGATCCAGAAAAGTTCGTTTCAAAGAAGGACCAGAAAACAAAAAAATTTCTACACCTGATGCCAGACTGCTTGCACCAGGCAGCAGTTCTCATAGCTTACCCTCCAAGGATATTTCTCGAAAACTCATTTTCTCGGAACAAGAATCCTTACCCTCATCCATTCATTTCCAAGAACCAGCATTAGAAGAACTAACTTTTGATTCTGTATCATTTCCATTCACAGAAGCTCAGCCTAAAACAGTTTCCAGTTCTTCCTCTATTGTTCATCTACCCCTTCCCATATCATTTGTTCCATCCCATTTATCCCCACTTACAACCGGTATTCATTTTATCCCTGCTCAAGGAGCAGTCAATCAGGGCATAAACATGGAAGCCCCTGCTTTCTTGATGAATAGATATGCACCATTAAATCTACCCCAACCAATGAATGCAATGCCTCATGAGTACCTTAAGTTGCTTCCTAGATTTACTGGTGAAGATGAAATAACTACAGAACAACACATGCCTTTATTTTTCACTTTTGCTGAAAATTTTAATGTAGAACATCTTGATGTTGTAATGAGACTTTTTGTGCAGTATCTAAATGGAGAGTCAAGAAAATGGTTCAAAGGATTACCAAATGGTTCAATCAATGATTGGGATGAATTAGAAAGACAATTCATCCAGAGATGGGGTGAAAAAAGAGACCATGGTTATTCTTTAACAAAATTTAATGCTGTTGGGTGTGGATCCTGATTTTTCATCCTGATTCAGAGATCCTTGTTTTAGCTGGATGTATACCCCAAGAAAACTGTACACCCTTGTAGTAGGGGGGTGCGAGGGGGACTTGTCCCCCCCGCGGGGTCCGGGGGCCAGCGGTCCCCCGGCGGGGGTTTTGGGGGCGGTGCCCCCGAAGCTTAAAAAAGATGTAAAATTTCCTTGTAAAAGTATAGTAATTTCTAGTCAATCTGGGCCATTCATTAGGCAGACGATCTGACGGTAGAAGTTATGTTTCGTTTAGGGTTTTTTTCCCTAGAAGGCAACTCCTCTCTTTGTATGAGGGTATTGTATTGCAGGTATGTATTATATGTGTATTCTCTGAGTGGGAAATAGATAGGGAGACTGTGAGAGAGAACTGAGGATATTACAGTGGATCTGCTGTAGGTTTTGTCTATTCATTTTGCTGGATAATAGAAAGGAAGGACTAGCTTTTCGGGGTGGATGTAGCCCAAACTGGGTGAACCACGTATGTCTGTGTCTCTCTGGTTTTATGTGTTTTCTGTGCTCCTATTTTCTGCATTTTTTATGTGTTGCATTGCTCCATAATATATAATTTTCTAACAACTGGTATCAGAGCTGAAGGTATATTTGGCTGATAAACTCGCAGGAAAGAAGGGTTCCTAGTTCGAGTGGGAGCAATGGCGGAAGATGGTAAGTTTAGGGTCGAGAAATTTAACGGCCAAAACTTCCTGCTGTGGAAGATGCAGATGGAAGATTATCTGTATCAGAAAGATCTGTACCTACCATTGAGTGTAAAAACAAAGAAGCCGGCGGCCATGACAGATGCGGAATGGAACATTCTCGATAGAAAGGCACTCAAAACAATACGGTTGTGCCTTGCAGCATCAGTCACCTTCAACATTTCGAAGGAAACAACAACAGAGGGTTTGATGCAGACGTTGGCGAAACTATATGAAAAATCCTCGGCCTCAAACAAGGTATTTCTTATGAAACGATTATTTAATATGAAGATGTCAGAAGGTGGATCTGTTGCAGACCATTTGAATGATTTTAATACTGTTACCAGTTAGTTAAGTTCTGTAGGGGTAAACTTTGATGATGAAGTTAGAGCTCTGTTATTCTTGTGCTCATTGTCAAAGAGTTGGAATGGTTTAGAAATGGCCATTAGTAACTCTGTCTTTGGATCTAGTACTTTAAAGTTTGATGATGTTGTCGGTGCTATCCTTAGCAAGGAAATGCGACGAAAAAGCTCCGGTGAGACATTGGGTAATGCTTTGAGTGCAGAGTCTAGGGGAAGAAGAATGGAAAGAGGAAAGAGCTCGAGATATCACAGTAAATCAAGGAAATGCAGATCCAAGTCCAAATCGGGGATAGTGTGCTGGAAATGCGGAAAGAAAGGACACCTAAAGAAAGACTGTAGATCTTGGAAGGGAAAAGAAGGAGACACACAGCAAGAAAACAATCATGAAGAAAATGTGACAGGTGATGTGTTACAAAATGCTTTGATTCTTTCTTTCGAAAATGTTACTAATTCTTGGGTTATAGATTCAGGGGCTTCATTCCATGCCACACCTGATAAGAAATATTTTCATGACTATGTTCAAGGAGATTTTGGACAAGTTCGTTTGGGTGATGATAAACCCTGTAAAATTGTTGGAATGGGTAAGGTTCTTGTAAAACAACATAATGGAAACCAATGGCTACTAAAGGAGGTAAGGCATGTTCCAGATCTGAAGAAAAATCTGATTTCAACAGGGCAGTTAGGCGGTGAAGGTTGTGTGACAACTTTCACAGATAGAACTTGGAAGGTCACCAAAGGAGCCCTGGTAATAGCAAAAGGCGAAAAGGTTGGTACATTGTATTTATGCAATGGTATTTCTAACTCTGTTAATGCTTTAACTTCCAAAGGAGAAAATGCAGCATTATGGCATCATAGGCTCGGACACATGAGTGAGAAGGGGATGAAGATTATTCACTCAAGAAATTTTTTGCTAGGTTTGAAGAATGTTGATTTGGATTTCTGTGAAAATTGCATTTATGGAAAACAAAAGAGAGTCAGATTTCTCAGAGTTGGGAAAGAAAAGAAGAGTGAAAAATTGGAGCTTGTGCATACAGATGTATGGGGACCTGCTCAGGTATCATCTCTCGGTGGCTCTCTCTATTATGTTACGTTTATTGATGATGCAACTAGAAAAACTTGGATTTATTGTATTCAAAATAAATCTGATGTATTTGATACTTTCAAGAAATGGAAAGCTTTGGTTGAGATTGAGACAGGAAAGAAGTTGAAGTGTCTCGGATCAGACAATGGAGGTGAATATTGCAGCAAAGAGTTTGATAGGTACTGTTCAGAGCATGGAATTCGTATAGAGAAGATAGTTCCAAGAACACCACAAGAAAATGGTGTGTCAGAAAGGATGAACAGAACAATCATGGAGTGTGCAAGGTGCATGAGATTGCATGCAGGATTGCCTTTACAATTTTGGGCAGATGTTGTAGATAATGTTGTTTATCTAATAAACAGAGGGCCTTCAAGTTCCTTGGATGGTGGTATTCCAGAGGAAGCATGGACAGGTAAAAAGGTAAACTACTCTTTTTAAAAGCCTTTTGGTTGTGAGGCCTTTGTCCATATTAATAAAGAAAATAGAACAAAGCTTGAGGCAAAATCAAAGAAATGTACCTTTATTGGATATGGTATTAATGATTTTGGTTATCTCTTATATGATTATGAAAATCACAAAATCATTAGGAGCAAATATGTAATATTCAATGAAAAGGTCTTGTATAAGAATCAGTTGCAGGAAAAGAAACAGGAAAAAGAAAGCAAGGAATACACGGTTCTTGATGAGATAACTGAAAAAGTAAAGGTGCCTAAAAATAATAATAATCAACAACCATAGCAACAGCAACCACCACAACAGCAAAAGGCATCTCAAACTCCTGAAAGTGGTGTTAGAAGATCTACCAGGATAGGTAGACCCCCTGAACGATACTCTCCTTCATTATATTATTTATTGCTGACTGATTCTGGTGAACCTAAATGTTATGAAGAAGCAATGTAAGTTGAAAGCAGGAAGAAGTGGGAGCTAGCCATGGAAGAAGAGATGGACTCCTTAATGCATAACCAGACTTGGGACTTAGTCAGGTTGCCTGAAGGTAAAACTACATTGCAGAAGAAATGGGTTTACAGGCTGAAGGAAGAAGATGGAGGAAAACAGAGGTACAAAGCTAGACTTGTGGTGAAGGGGTTTTCACAGAAGAAAGGTATTGATTTTGATGAAATATTTTCTCTTGTTGTTAAGATGACTTCAATCAAAACTATCTTAAGTCTTGTAGCAGTGGAAGATTTACATCTTGAACAGTTAGATGTAAAGACATCATTTCTCCATGGAGATTTGGAGGAAGAGATATACATGTAGCAACTAGAAGGATATGAGGTCAAAGGGAAGGAAAAATTGGTGTGCAGGTTAAAGAAGAGCTTGTATGGCTTAAAACAGGCTCCAAGGCAGTGGTATCTAAAATTTGACAAGTTTAAGTTTGAACAAGGTTATACTTGATTTCACTTTGATCATTGTGTTTATCTGAAAAAGCAAAATGATGGAAGCTATATTATATTGTTATTGTATGTAGATGACATGCTTGTTGCAGGGTCTAACATGCAGGAAATAAATGTGCTCAAACAAAAATTGGCAAATTCATTTGCAATGAAGGATTTGGGAGCTGCAAAACAGATCCTTGGTATGAGAATAACCAGAGATAGGAAAAATAAAAAATTAACATTGTCTCAGAATGAGTACATACAAAAGGTGTTGAAAAGATTTAATATGCACAATGCAAAACCAGTTAGTACACCTTTTGCTAGCCATTTCAAACTTAGTAAGTAGATGTGCCCAAAGACCCAAGAAGACATGGATTATATGTCTAAAGTTCTGTATGCATCAGCAGTTGGAAGCTTAATGTATGCAATGGTCTGCACAAGGCCTGATATTGCACATGCAGTGGGAGTTGTAAGCAGGTACATGAATAATCCAGGAAAAGAACATTGGATGGCAGTAAAATGGATTCTCAGATATTTGAGAGGTACCACAAATCAAGCATTATGCTTTGGTGGTTCAAACATTGCTCTACAGGGATATGTTGATGCAGATATGGCAGGTGACAGAGATAACATGAGGAGCACTACAGGATATGTATTTACTGTAGGTGGAACAACTGTCAATTGGGTTTCAAAAATCCAAAGTGTTGTTGCACTTTCAACAACAGAAGCAGAGTATGTTGCTGCTACAGAGGCTAGTAAAGAAATGATTTGGTTACAAAGGTTTATGGGTGAATTGGGTAATAAGCATGATATGGGCACGTTATACAATGATAGCCCAAGTGCCATTCATCTTGCAAAGAACTCAGCATTTCATTCCAGGACTAAACACATACATCTCAAGTACCATTTCATACGGTCAGTATTGGAAGATGGAGAGTTGAAGTTGGAAAAGATACACACTAGCCAGAATCCTGCAGATATGCTAACAAAAGTTGTAACCAAGGAGAAAATGAGAATGTTCTCAGTTTCAATTGGTCTTCAAGGATGACGATGAAGATGAGAAACAACCAGGTCCAAAGAGGAGTCATTGTCTAGCAAATGAAGTAGCGGTGGAGTTGCTACAATCAGTCTCCAAGTGGGAGATTGTTGGGTGTGGAGCCTGATTTTTCATCCTGATTCAAAGACCCTTGCTTTAGCTAGATGTATACCCCAAGAAAATTGTACACCCTTGTAGTGGGGGGGTGTGGGGAGGACTTGTCCCCCCCCGCGGGGTTCGAAGGGACCATCCCCCCGGCTGGGGGGTCCAGGGGCCAACGGTACCCCAGCGGGGGTTTCGGGGGCAGTGCCCCGAAGCTAAAAACATATGTAAAATTTCCTTGTAAAAGTATAGTAATTTCTAGTCAATCTGGGCCGTTCATTAGGCAGACGATCTGACAATAGAAGTTATGTTTTGTTTAGAGTTTTTTGCCCTAGAAGGCAACCCCTCTCTTTATATGAGGTTATTGTATTGCAGCTATGTATTATATGTGTATTCTCTAAGCGGGAAATAGATAGGGAGACTGTGAGAGAGAACTGAGGATATTACAGCGGATCTGTTGTAGGTTTTGTCTATTCATTTTGTTGGATAATAGAAAGGAAGTACTGGCTGTTCGGGGTGGACGTAGCCCAAACTGGGTGAACCACATATATCTGTGTCTCTCTGGTTTTATGTGTTTTGTGTGCTTGTATTTTCTACATATTTTATGTGTTGCATTGCTCCATAATATATAATTTTCTAACAAATGCTATAAAGAAAAAATCAAATGAAAACATGAGTGATTTTATCAAAAGGTTTAATAAGTTGTACAATAGTTTTCTTGTGGAAATGAAACCTCCTCCTATTGGAGCAAGGGTTGTTTTTGCTGGGGCATTTGTATCAGATTTCTGTTTTACCTTGAGAGAAATAAGATCCCCCACTCTTGAACAGATTCAAACTGATGCCTTAGAGATTGAGGCAAATATGACTGCTGCTGGAAAGGTTCAAGATAAAGAAAAAGCCAAAGAAGAAGACTCATCACAAGATCAAAGGATCGATGACATGACTAAGGTCATTAAAAATTTGTCAAACAAATTAGTAAAGATGGAATTAGACAACAAGAAACCTGCACAACAAAACAGAGGGGTTTTCAATCCCCAATTCAGAAAACAACCTCTACAGATTCTACAGAGAGAAAGAAAAGATCAAGACCAAGTCCAAGCACCTTTATATATAGAGGCATCACCATCACATTCTGTTGATGACGATCATAAAGAAGATGAAGATCAAATTTCTGTTATATATATAGAGGATGGTGAAACAGAAGAAGAAAGTGAGAAATAATATGTAGAGGAATGTAAAGAAGCTGATGTCTCATTTGATCAGGAAGAAATGGATGATTATTGCAAATAGTTTACTGATTTTATGCAAGCAGAGTTGCATAAAAAATATGATTTAAGGTCAAAAAATAGGTTGAGAACTCAGGATGAAGAAGAAAAGGAATCAAAATCAGTACCAAATCCAATGGCGACTCCACCACAGAAGAATCCAATTAAAAAATCAGATAAGGGTAAGCAGCCCATGAATCAAGAAAAAGAGAAAGAGAAGTAGGAAGCTGAGACTTCCCAAGTAAAACCTAATGACCCTAATATGTTGGAGAAGATTGTTATTGTTCCTGATCAACATGCAAATTCAAAAAAAAACCAAGAAGAACCTTGAAAGTTAACAAAACAAAATCAAACTTTCAGTTTGTCTAAAGAGTTACAAAAAGTAAAGATTCGAGTACCAATTCTTGAGTTGATTAAAACACCTGGTTATAAGAAATACATTGCAGAGTTTATTAATTTATCTCAGTCTGATGAGGTGAGTGATATAGTGAATATGCAAGAAGAGAAACCAGTCGCTACTTTTGGACCTCATGTTGAAGAGGTAGATTCTTTTGTTCCGCCTTTTTGTATATCTGTTTTGTTGCATGATTTCATTTTACATAATTGTATGCTAGATTCTGGTGCATCACATAATCTAATGCCACTGTTTGTGATGAAAGAATTAAATTTACAAATCACCAAGTCATATAGAGACCTTTATTCCTTTAATTCAAAAAGGGTGAAGTGTGTAGGTCTTATCAAAGATATGGTTGTTTCCTTGCCTCAAATTCCAGCTAAGAGTATTATGATGGATGTGGTAGTAGCAGATATTCCAGCTAGATTTGGTATATTGTTGTCTAGATCTTGGGGGGAAAAGCTTGGAGGAGTTTTGAAATTGGATTTCACATATGCCATTATTCTTGTTTTTAATGGGGAGGAAAGGAGGTTATACAGAGAAACTATATTTTTGAAAACTACTACCAAGAAAGATGCAGGTAATTCCCCCATTTATGGTCAAGAGAAGGAGGATATATCTTGTTTCATGCTACATGAAGATGAAAAATTTGCTGAAGATTCACAAGAGCAGCTCTCTTCAGCCAATGTACGTAAAGAGTTGTGTTCAAATAAAATTTGGAAGTGTTATTTTGATGGTGCATTCTCTAAGGAGTGCACTGGAGCTAGATTCATATTTATATCTCCTGAAGGTAACTTTTTACCTTTTTCCTTCAAATTGGAATTTGAATCTACTAATAATGTAGCTGAATATGAAGCATTGATTCTAAGTATGCAAACAACTAAACAGATGGGAATTCAGTCTATCTCTGTTTTTGGTGATTCTAATTTAATAATAAGACAAATTAAGAATTGGTGCCAGACTAAACATCCCAGATTGAGGTCTTATAGAAATGAGGTGTGGGATCTAGTTGAAAATTATTTTGAAGCTTTTAATTTACAGTTTATTCCAAGAGAAGCGAACCGAACGACAGAGTCATTGGCAGTTGCAGCCAGTACATTTAAGCCACCAATTAATCCAAGGTTGAGATATGAAATTGAATTGAGACACATGCCTTCAATCCCTAATAATATAAAACATTGGCAGGTTTTTGAGGATGATGAGAAAATTAATCAATTTTTAACAATTATTGGAAAATTTGAAGACAGTCAAATTGATTTAGAAGTTGATGAAAGTGGTCAAAGTGATATGTGTAAAAATATGAAACATTCAATTGGTGATCAGAAGATAATTCAGTTGAAGGATAATATTTTTCCTAGAGGTTTGGTACCTCTTCAAAGATTGTTTGATGCTAATAATGTGGAAGTGAACCAGAAAAAGGTATCCCAAGATGGAGAAATGTAGGACTGTAATTTAGGAACTCAACATGAGCCTAAAATAGTCAAATTGTTTAAAGGAGTTCCTAAGAAGTATAAAGAAAGGTATGTAGATCTTTTTAAACAATTCATGGATGTATTTGCATGGTCATATGAATATTTAAAAACTTATGATATAGATATTATTCAGCATAAAATACCACTGAAGGATGGGGTTAAGCCACACAAGCAGATGCTCAGACAAATTAACCCACTATTGCTGGCTCCAATTAAAAAAGAGGTGAAGAAACTTTTGCAAGAAAAAATCATAGTTCCACTAAGATATTCAGATTGGGTTTCCAATCTGGTACTAGTCAGGAAGAAAAATGGAGAGATAAGATTATGTGTGGATTTCAGAAATTTGAACAGAGCTTCCCTAAAGGATAATTATCCTTTACCAAAGATGGATTTTGTTATGCAGAAAGTAACTGGAGCATTTAGGTTATCCATGGTTGATGGTTTTTCCGGGTATAATCAGGTGGCTGTGGAGAGGGAAGATCAAAAGAAAACTACTTTCACCACACCTTGGGGAACATTCATGTATGCCAGGATGCCATTCGGCCTCATCAATGCAGGAGCTACTTTCCAAAGGGCAATGGATATTGCTTTTGTGGGTGATAAATTTGTAGTCATTTATCTTGATGATGTTACTAGTTTTTTAGGTTCTGATGTTGAGCACTTAGAGCACCTACGGAAAGCCTTCTTGAAATGCAGAAAATTTGGATTATCATTAAATCCAAAGAAATCTTTGTTTGCTTTAGAGGAAGGTTAATTTTTGGGTCAGATAGTTTCAAATCAAGGAGTGAAGATTGATCCAGCAAGGGTTGAAGCTATACAGACAATTCCACTTCCTAGAAGTAAAAAGGATATCCAAAGGTTTCTGTGAAAAATCAAATTTTTGAGAAGATTTGTTCCGAATTATGCTGAGATTGTCAGGAGAATAACAAATATGTTAAAAAACAATGTTGAAGTAAAATGGGACAAAGATGCAAGAGAATCCTTTGGCAGAATTAAAGAAGCTCTTCAAGAATCTCCTGTTCTGATCAGCCTAGATTACTCGAAGCCTTTTCAAATATTCTCATTTGCATCATCCTCTACTATTGTTGCTGTGTTATTACAAAAAAATAAATAAGGAAGTGAACAACCTGTAGCCTTTTTCAGCAAAGTCCTCAGAGATGCAGAGTTGAAGTATAATATCCTGGAGAAGCAGGTATATGATTTAGTTAAATCATTAAAGGCTTTCAGAACTTATGTATTTCATTCTCAAATAGTAGCATATGTGCCTAATTCTGCTGTAAAGGATGTGCTAGTACAGAGTGACGTGGAAGGAAAAAGAGGAAAATGGATTGCCAAAATCCAAGAATATGATTTGGATATCAAACCAACAAAGTTAGTCAAAGGATAGGGACTGGCCAAATTGCTGACAAAATTTAATTTCTAAGCTTTGGGAATTAGCTTACTTGCACCTGTAGATGAAGTGACTGAAGAAATAGATCAGATTAAGACAAAGTCAGTAATTAAATATAAATTTCTCTGTTCAAACTGGTATAAAGATATCATTCATTATCTATGTTTCTTTTCTTTTCCTCCTTCAATAAACAGAGCTAAGTACAGAGCTTTGAAAATTAAGGCTCAAACTTATGTTATAATTGAAGCTAAGTTGTATTGGAAAGATCCTATTGGTGTGTTGCTGTTATTTTTGATAGAAGAGGAAACCATGGAGGTGACTAAAGAATACCATGAATGCTTGTGTGGAGGTCATTACAGCTGGAAAGTAACTGCTTATAATATTCTTAAATCAAGTTTTTATTGGCCCTCTTTATTTGCTGATGTATGCAAAACAGTTAGAAGTTGCCAGAAATGCTAATTATTTGAAGAAAAGAAAAGGTTAGCTCCATTACCTCTTCTTCCTGTGATTTTTGAAGAACCCTTCAGACAATGGGGTTTGGATTTCATTGGAGAGATTAATCCACCATCAAGCGGGCAGTTTAAATGGATTCTAACTGCTACTAATTATTTTACAAAATGGGTAGAGGCAATTCCCACTAGAAAAGAAAATGATTTGGTTGTGATGAAGTTTTTAGAAGAGAATATTTTCAGCAGATTTGGATGTCCAGTAAAGATTGTAACAGACAATGCTCAAGTATTCAACTCAGTCAGGTTCATAAATTTTTGTCAAACTTATAATGTAATATTGTCCCATTCTACAGCATATCACCCTCAAGGAAATGGATTAGCAGAATCATCTAATAAAACATTGGTGAAAATCTTGAAGAAAACAATGAATGAGAATCAAAAGGATTGGGATTCAAAATTGATATTTTCTTTGTGGGATGTAAGGATGGCTACTAGAAGACCCACTGGTAAGTCATCTTATGAAGTAGTATATGTTACTCAGGCTTTGTTTCCCACTCAGCTAGCAAGACCAGTAATATCTTTTCTTCAAGAAGCTCAAGAGGAACCTAATGCCTTGATTAGCAGACTAAATAAGGTGATAGAATTGAGTGAAAGCAGAAATAAAGTCAGAGACAATTTGGTCACTTATCAGGAGAAAACGAAGTCCATTTTCTATAGAAAGGCAAGAAAAATCATGTTTCAAACTGGAGATCTAGTATTAATATGGGATACTAGAAGGGAGGAGAAAGGGAAACATGGTAAATTTGATCCTTTATGGTATGGTCCTTACAAAATTTCTAAAGAAAGATCAAATAACACTTTCATGCTGGAAAATCTTGATGGAGAAGCAGTAGAATTTCCTGTGAATAGGTAGTATCTGAAACATTATTTCCAGCACTAAAAGCAGTTAGTCCATCATTGTACATATTTGGTTTTCTCTCACTGTATATTTCTCATCAAGAAAATTTTGACTCCATGCCCGAAGTGAAGGCACTGATCTGCAGGTTCTTAGTGTTTTGTGGAAAAAAACACTATCCCCAGGTGGATCCAGATGTTGTGGATCATTTACATATCCCTTTATTTTTGAAAATATAAAAATTAGAAATTGTTGAAAAATATGTTGAAGTATCAAAATTATTATACTTTAGCATGAAAATATGTATGTTCGCTATATCTGAGTTAAAGTTTAAACATTTAAACTTTATGTAAGTGGGTTCCGCATTAGATGCTTAAAAATCTATTGATTTGTTGGGCAGAGAGCGCTGATGTTAAAAGTTTTTATCAAAAGGCCCAACCTGTGGGCACAATCAGCGTGCAAGATATCAAGACGAGTGCCTCCGCAGTTGACCGGGTTGACTACGGGGACAACAAAGATGAATGGTGGAGATCGACTGTGGGGGCACCAGCCAAAGTTTTCTTCTGTACCCCGGGAGCCCCCGCAGTGACGTGAGACACTGAGCTGTTCACAGTTGTATTCCACGTTGCATGGAATCAACGATTCACTAGCGCGTCTTGTCAGCATTAAATTTAAAAGCCGCGCTACCTATTTAAAGAAGATTTTCATTTGTTTTTCAAAACACTTTTAATTTTTTGTGGTGCACCCTGTTTTAGTTTTCCGCCACCTGCACAAATTTGACAACCCTATGAATTGTTCTTGCATGAATTTTCAACCACGGCTAAACGGTCATCTATATCAGGTTCAGCTAGTCATATCCCTCTCATGGATACTGAGAGGGATATTCAAGATACCATATGTTCTGTAATTCACCTTCCTTTCTATCAACAAGTTATCTTGAATGCTACTGCTTCCCCTGTTTATTCTGCCATGGTCAAGTCCAGCATTCTTTCTGCATGCATTCCCAAGACCCATCTTTTCCCTGAATTTATCTATTGGCTGGTGTTAGTCATGTATCTAGGGAAGTGTTTTGTTATGAATTCCCAAGGAGAGAACATTCTACAAGTGTTCACCCAGTTAATCCGCCAAGCCCTTTGCTATCCTGAGTCAGAGTCATCCATCGAATTTTCTAACGATTCACTGGTACATTATTATGATAATCTTGTAGGTGAAGAGTTTAATCAGTTCCTGTTTTATTTGAAACCTGAGATGAAGCATTTTCATCTAGACTGTAAGGAGTTTTCTATGGAGGTTTTTGATGTAGAGAATCCTCCTGTATTAAGTAACATTGAAAAAATTCTGGGTAAAAATGATGATAATACAGTGGACAAATCATTCCTAGGGATTTTTTCTATGATGATGAAGCCAGGAATGGTGCTGGATATTCCATCATATTGGCAGGAAGCACTCAATTCATAGCTAATGAGCCTTTTGTTAACAATTTCTTTAAAATTTCCTTCATTGATAGTATATTTGTTCTTATATGAGAATGTGGAAGAATTCACGCATTTAGGTCTAAATATTATGGATGCAAACAAAATAAGGCATTCAGTGATATTCTGGACAGATGTAGTTAGAAGGGAGCAAAATAAGGCTAGACTATTTGATTTTGCTAACTATTACATGTCAATTGCATATAAGATATTGAATGGAATTCCTCCTCCCTGTTTCTTACCTAAAGCTCAGGAGTTTTTGCATTTAGGAAACAATTGCAAATATGGATATTGGTTTGTTTTTTAGGATTACTTTGAAATAAGGCTGTATGGAGCAAGTGTTGAGCCCTATAGACTCCCAATGTTTGTACCAATGAGGCTTTTTGCTTTATAGTTTATTAGACAGAGCCTAAATGTTGATCAGGTTCATTTCGTGCCTATGAAAAAAGGACATATGTATAAATTACCCATGAATGTAGGCCCTTTCATAGTCAATATGAGGGAGGAATTTGATGAAGTAACAAGAATGTTAGATGAGATGCATATGCTACTAGGGGAAAGTTGGGCTTATGACCCTTTTGGTGTAATTTCAAATAGAAGAATTAAGAATTGGTACTCTACTTTCATTCATGAAAGTAGGCCATAATAGGAGAAGGTAGAAAGTAAAGGTGTGATGTGTTCAGTAGGTGCAAACATTCAGACTCCTGTCATAGCAGAGAAAACAAATAAATTGAACAAAGAAGTGGTTATTGATCTAGATGATGAGAAGCAGGGAGCTGAGAAGAGAACAAAGTTTACATCTAATTCACCTGGTTTTTCTTTACATTTGGGAGAAGAGAAAAATTCTCTTGCTTCACCCAGGAGTCATGAAGCCTCTCATGAAAAAGTGCCTTTGATCAAACAGATGTTTTCAGAAATTGAGGAAAGAAATCAGAAGATGAAGGCCAGCATGGAGGCCCAAGCTCAACATCAAGTTGTTGTTGATCAAACAAGATTGTTGACTGTAATGGATCTTGAGAAAGATCAATTTAGGATTGCCCTATCACATCGTACATATATGTCAATTGGTTCTTCCAACAATTTCAACACTGTAAATGTGACTGTGGATGTGAAGAAAATTCCACTGATGGATAAAATGAATTTGCATATGCAAATAGGTCAGCTGATTGTAAATGACCTCACAAAGACTAATGCAATGGCAATAAAGGAAAATAATATGTTGGGGAAAGTAATTAAACAATTGAATTTAGAGAAAGCTAACTCAAGAGCCTTAATAGTTCAGAATGAGGAATTGAAAAAAATCATTATAAAAATTGGAGTAGTCCCCAGTGACAAGACTGTTATACAGAATTCATGCAAAGTGTTGAGGTAGAAATATGCACATTGAGGAAAAAGCTAAAATTACCTACTGGAGAACATTCAATTGCTGTAGAAGTTGTAGAGGTAGTGAAGGAAAAGGAAAATCTTTTACAACAACTCATGCAGAAAGATGAAGAAATCTCCAAAATAAAGCAAACTACGATTTCATTGCAAAAGTCATATTGATAACCATAGTTGTACTTTTTTTTTTTCTTACAGGTAATGAAGATCCTCAAACACAGATTGTTCAATTAAATACCGAGTTGCAGATGGCTGAAGGAGATCGGAAGAAGGCTCAAACAGATTTGGAGACTGCAACAAATTTGATTAAAGTCACAGAAAATGAAGCTGGCAAGTACAAAATGGATTTCCGAAATGCTGAAGCTGAGATTAAAAATCTCAAAGGAAGACTGAAAGGAAATCTCTCACTGATACAAGCCAAAAACATCATTTGGACTGATATCATTTCAGAAATGAAATCTAATTGGTGCTTCTTGATGATATTTGCAAAAGAGAAAAGTCTTATTTTAGAATGTGAAAAACCAATCATGTCTGATAAAGAAAAAGAAATTAATAGAGCTATTTGGGCCAGAAGATTCATTGATTTTATTAACTCTAAATCAGATGAGGAATTAGAGGAGAATGACATGCAGGACAAAATTTTGTATGTAGTAGAAATTAATAAAAATATCATCAGAAATGATCTCAGAAAGTTTGCAGAAAAGAAGCTAATGGAAATCAAGGAAGCAGCAAGTTAGTTTGATAAGTCATTTGAAAAAATGAAAAGAGTAGGCTTGCCATCATGTTGGGGAGCTGATGGAAATCTTTGGCCATGGAATTACTATGAGAAATTACTAATATTGACAAAAAGAAAAGGTGATAACAGGCATGAAAAGACTCAGGTACTTAAAGGAGAAACAATGGTCAACCTCTTGCAAAGACATTTTCAACTATTGTGGATGTTAAAGACTCTTTGCACAGAAAGGCCATCCTATAATCGAATTACTGCATTCATATTAGAATATAACAATATGACACATTCATCCAGGACGAAGGTAGAAATATGGAAAAAGTGCAGAGCTTGGACAATAGATCTGCCAAAAGGATCAGCATCAAAGGAAAACAAATTAGTTGACCTAGAAAAAGAAGCCACATCATCAGCAATTCCTATAGATTAGGATATTTATTTTATATTACTTTCTGAAGACAATGTAATCGTAATAAGAAATTTTCAAGGCATGTAATAGACAGCCTTCGAGGTCTTAAGTAGTTTTGGTAGTTAGAATTGGTTACAGCAGTCCCAAACTGATTTTTTACTGTATTTAATGTAATGTTTAAGGAAAGGAAAGGTTCCAAGTTCTGGACCTTCAAACAATTATTTGTGCACTCAGAGATTCAAAGATTAATGAATGAGTAAGCAAGTTTCTTGAATTTTGTTTATGTTGAAATGTATTCCAGTTTACATTCTGTGTTTTCTATCTATGAATAAAACAAAGTTATGAGCAGCATGTCTCTTTTTACTTTTGTATGTAAGAGTTAAAATCCTTAATTGGTGCTCCTTTGTTTTAGTTTTTTCTTTCATATATTTCTTCTGGGGTTTGAGATGATATTTTCTGTATAAAACAATATATCAGTTTGGGCTTCTTCGTTCATTTTCTTCTAGTCACTTCATTCAACATCAACAAATGGTAGCATTGTGAGGCATTCATCATATTTGATATTTAAGGGTTTGATCATAAAACTTGAGGGTTAATGAAACAGAGACATATATATTCGTGACATAATCATATAAATGTCTTAAGCACTGATTCCTTATCACAGCTAAGGGATTGTCTCTTAAGGTATAGCATTAATTGGCGTCGTTGTCGAGGAACGAAGA
>CM076569.1:401925693-402000229 GCA_034641835.2 Pinus albicaulis | reverse complement strand
CAAGAATCCAGGATTGATGAGCCGCATCAATAGATGGGTCCGCAGAATAGAATTTGGAAAAGTATGCCACTGCTTCCTTTTGGATCTCAGCCGTGGAGTATGCATAACTGGAATCCGCTTTTAGAATACGCCAAATCGAATTCTTATTGCGACGGGCATTAGCAGACTTATGAAAGAAGTGAGTATTAAGGTCACCTTCACGTAGCCACCGGACCTTGCTTTTCAGTCGCCATGTGATTTCTTCGATTCTAAGGATTTCCTTTTTGCGAGCCCCGAGTTCCTTCATTAAGTCAAGAGCCATTTGATCAGGAGGGCATTGGGAGAAAGAAGTAAATAAGACCTCCATTTTGGCTGATATCTCCCGGAATTCCTTCCTAAGCATCATCTTTTTCCTTATCTCCCAATCCTTAGAGGCTCGCTTGACCTTCAAAAGCTTAGAATGGAAACGTTCCCAATCTCTGGGCCCCTCCACGTCATAATCATCCATCCATAGTTTTTGAATCATGGACGTATACTCCTGGTCTTCAAGCCAGATTCTATTAAATTTAAAAGGCTTACCCCCGGCTATGAGATTGATTTTCCAAGACAGCCGAATGGGCATGTGATCGGATAGATCCGATACCAAAACATCTGAACGAAGCATGCTCCACTTGTCGACCAGATTAGCATGGACAATAACCCTGTCGAGCCTCTTAGCTATGTAGTATATTCCCGCCCGCTTGTTGGACCATGTTGGCATAATGGGAGAAGGGCGAATGTACACCAGATTAAATTCGAAAAATGTATCTGATAAGAAGGATGACAGAGGATCATACCTTGCCGAGGCGCCCCAAACTTCATCCGGACGCAGAGTCGCATTAAAGTCACCAATCATTATCAAATTGTGCAGAGACAAGATACCAGAAGCCTTCATGTGTGACCAGAAGGAGTGTCGATCAGCATAGGGGGCGTATATGTTAACAAAATTAATAGTCTCTGCCATTCCCCTGAGGTGACCAGATAGTAAAATCCCCCCGAAAAACTTGTAAGCCTGAAAAGATGCCAGGACAGGATCCCAGATTGCAATAAGGCCTCCGGATTGGCCCACTGCACCAACAGCAGCAGCGTTCCAACCTTTTTTAATGCTGAGAAAGGAGTTAATGGCGCGCTCTCTGTCACACATAGTCTCTTGAGCAAAGAAGATAAAAGGATTTACAGATTGCATTAAATCCCGAAGGCAATGAACTTTGGGGGCATCGCCTAAACCCCGAATATTCATAGAGAGAATGTGATTCATGGAGAAACACGGTCCGGGTTACCTGCTCTAAGTGCCCGAGGAGAGGACCATGTGCCTTCGCTGGATGAGATCGGAATGTCCGTGAGATCATCGTCATTTCCGGAAAAAAGAGCGATTGCTTTGAATTTGCCTCTGGAATATTTATTGGCAGTTTTAGACTTATTTCTGCTGTGGGATGCCGGAATAGGGGGAGGACAAATGACTGGAGGTCTATCAAAGACCGTAAGAGCAACCAAATCATTGTTAGGGTTGGCTAGTATAGATTCTAGGTCACTTCCGACTGAATTTCTTGGTGAGTCGGGGGTATTGTTAGGATCCACAGATTCTGATGGAATCTCAAATGTCGTTTGGGGACCATGGTCATGGAAACTAGTAGATTTGGAAGACTCGCCAACGTGGAGATTAGATTTAGGCAATGGCGGGGTTACAGAATGTAATGATAAAAGCAGTTCATCATCCTTGGGGATATTCATTAGTGAATCAACAGGAGAGAGATTTGAACCATGTTTATCCAATTGATTAGACTCTTGTACCAATGATTCAGATGACCGAAAAGGAGCTAATTCATCGACCACATCATAATTGTGTTCAGGCTGTAATACTCTTTGATTGTTGAGTATACCATCCGCTTGTTCCTGTGCAGTTAGAATGGCATCATCATCAGAGTAGATAGGGCTAGAATTACCTGATATATTGGCCCGAGGAGCAGCAGATGCCTCCTTAGAGCGACTGTCACTGATAGGTTTATAATCAGCTGAACCCGAATGAGTCATACGCAGTCGATAAGGGCAATGATCCCTTAGATGGCCGGTACGATGGCAAATGAGGCAGCGGAATGGAATACCCCAATAGTCGATGCGCTGCCTGTGCCGTCTGTCGCCCCACAAGAGATCGATGTCCCCTGGCAAACCTCCAGAATATTCCAGTTCAACGAGAATCCAAGCCACCCGCTTGTCGCCTGAGCCCACGATTCCAGGATCAATATACTTGGTTATTCCAATGGAGTTGCCAATATCCCGAAGGGCTTTTAGAGTCCAATATTCAAGAGGGAGGCCCGGGAGTTTAACCCAGATTATGCGATTTTTTGGGGCCTCCATGACTGGGTTAAAACCTAATGACCAGGGCATGAGCTGCATAAAGCTCCGGCCACGTACCCATGTTCTGCACAGAATCTTGTCAACGTCGCCCTCATCCATAAGATGGACGCTAAACCAGCCGTTGATGAGGACACTCACTTTCGGGGAGTAACCGATGATTATGCTCCAGTGCTTGCCAATCCATTTGCCTGTGTCAAAGTCGGGGTTTTCAGGAAATAACCACCGGCCAATAACCTCACGCTTTTGTAAACTAACCACCCTCCTACATAGATCATCGTGGTCGAGCGATAGCTCTCTAATCTCCATCTTGTGTTTGAAGCAGGACGATCTCTTCCTGTGTCGGCCACCACGATGCTTCTGTTGTTGAGAACCAGGCAAAGATGAGGCGCGGGAAGAGGAAAAATTAACACCCTTGTTCACAATAAACGTATTGATATCATCCGCGGACGAGATGGATGGATGGGCCTCCTTTGTTGCATGACAATCCACGTAGCAAGTGCTGGACGATCTCGGAATTGGAATCCCTGTACTCGCCATGAGATCGAAAGATATCTTCGGCAGGATAATAACCGTCACTGCACACCCAACATTGATTGGAGACGTGGTAGATTGGATTGATAAGATAGGCAAATAATTTTTAATTGTAATCAGTGTGAGCCAGGCCAGGAGCTGGGTCGGAAATAAATATAGAAGGCCGACGGGCAATCAATGGCTAATGGGCATATTCATGTGGAGATGTCGTATGGGAATGCAGATGGTAGGAAGGTAGATGGGGAATTAAATGGGGAAGGGTAAACGATCACAATTTGAAGTAGATGCATGATCAATTTTGTGCTTGGAGAAAGGTGACGGATAAGGCAGGTAAGGTCAGATGGAACGGCGAATAAAGAAATCGTCCTTGAAGGATCAAAATAAGAAATTGGAAGATTTTGGCCTGTACTGTAGGTGGAGTCCACGCATGAATGTCTTGGAGTAGTAGCCAATTGATCCCGGCTAGTGAATCAATGCCATTCTGGTATACAATTCAAATAATACCGGAATAGGTTAAAACCAGCGGTATCAATAATCACCATCAGGAACATGACTGATCAGATTCATTAGCGTGTGCAGCAGCAACAACACAAACAACCAGGAACAATCCACCATTTCCTGCGAATTCTAATACTAAAGCTTTTGCATGGCCGAGAGATGAAGCATAAACCTAACCACCCACACCAATAGCTGCAAGAAACCTTATTGAGCACCGGTTCCGACTGATATGTAATCGAGGACAATTTTTGAGATGATGAGGGATATGTATCAATCCCAGCGTCTACCACCATTTGATCTATGTGTGTTGTAAATAGAAAGAAGAATAAACATGGCAATTGAGATCAGAAGACTGATCATGAGGATCTCAGAATAGACGGAAGACCAGTATTCCAAAGATGACATTTCATCCCTAATTGTATAGGAAAATATGTGAGATAACTGTGAAAAGATAGAAGCCACCAATAGCAATACAGATCGTCCAAGATAGGGTTCCAGCCAATAGAAATACTGCTGTGACTACCTTAGCCACCAGAAGCAACAGAACTGATCTTCAGGGTACCAGCTAAATGAAGCAGCACAAACATGCATTAGATGACCACCACAAGCAACAATATGTATTCACATCGGGTACCACCTTCCATTTTTCACCCCCACAATTCCAGCGCCCTCAACTAGTAACAATATAAGATCGACTCAAAATGCAAGAGGCCACTAATAGCCACCAGAAGCAAAATTATTATCCCGGAGGGTACCAGATATAAAATACATCAGCAGCATCAGCAATATCCACCAAAAGCAATAACAAAAATTATCCCAAAGGGTACCAGATATTGACAAACCAACAGCTTCAGCAATATCCACCAACAGCAATAATATTAATCTTCATGGGTACCAGCAATCAGATCTCTGCGTAGTAAGCCAACAGCAATTGCCAACTAGTTTAACTTACCCAATTTACAGATAACCACTAAAACTTTAATTCGATATGGTTCCCAGAGCCATACCCCATCGCAGCGAAGCCATCTCCTACTATCGTAGCGAAGTTTATCCCCAACCAAAACCGAATGTCCACCATCTTTCCACGACAACGATGATTCACTCTGGCTTCTTATATTAAGATCGACGTTGTATTTTTGAATAGATTCGAACTTGAATGGAAAGATATGATACAAAAGATCCATATCTAATTTTAAAACGATTTATCTAGCTAAATCACCTTCGAAATAATTAATTGAAAAATAAGAGATCAATTATAAGATGGAAAATGTTGAGTAAGGTGAAAAGAAATCCACCTGAAGATAGATAATGCCGACTAAGGTGAAAAGAAATTCACTAATTTATGACAAGAATTTTCAACATTTTAAATAAAACTACACAAAATCCTCAATACGCACAACTTTGATACCATTATAGGATCTTCAAACAAAAAATATTCAATAATTCCGACACATTATTAGGTTCCAATTAAAATGCCTACAACCAAAAACACTAAATAAAAAGAGATTTGAAAAATGTAGCCACTTATTTTATTAATAACTTGAAAATATTACATGTCAATATAATTAATAGAGAAACCCATAGTGTTCTAATTGAAATGCCTACAACCAAAAACACTAAACAAAAAGAGATCTGAAAAATGTAGCCACTTATTTTATTAATAACTGAAAAAATATTACATGCTAATATAATTAATAGTGAAACATTTTTCAATGGCATGCAAGGTTACTCATCAAACAAATAAACCTTGAAGCACACTTGTGAATCCTAGTTGGATCCACCAAACAAATATCACCGCTGGGGTTTCCTCCCAAGATCAAGAGAAAACTAGCTACACAAAGTTCTCACAAATACATAATAAAATAGACAAACTCCTATTGGTCCAAATGCCTTGCTCCTCTCCCCTTTTATAGAGTTGATGGACTCTCTAGAAACCTTTCGTTTATTATTTTTGTCAAAAAGAAAAAACAAACACATGAACTAATACTAAATACCATCCATCTTACCATATTAAAAAAAAATATTACTATAAATTTAACATTTTATTTAACATTTTAGTTTTGGATATAAAATTAATTGATATATTATTTCACTAATATGAAATATTTACATAACTACAACAGCTCCATAACAGAAATACTTTAAAGCTCGAAAACGTTATAAAAAACAGACATTATTCATAAACAAAAAAATAGAAAAGCTTTAAATACGGGCAAAAATCGTAACTCAGATCAAGAGGCAATTATGTGATGAACACTCACAGTTAATTTTAAGAAGTTCATTTCTCAGTACGCATAATGTTTTCTGATTCTTACTGCTTCACTCGAAATCATAAAAGGGAACATGACACGAAAATCAGATAAAGGTAATCAGAAAATGAAATGAAAGGAGAATCCAATAAAGATAGTGGGATCAAGTAATCCTGAAAAAAAAATTAAAGGAGAATCCAATAGGTGGAACCATCTTGTATACGAACCGTACTATACACTACAACACAAGGGGGGTTTTTAAGACAATATTTAAGACATTTTTTGGGTAAATTGTCTTAACTTGAGACAAAAGAAAACTTGTGTATTGTCTTAACTATTGTTTTTAAGTGGGTGTCTCAAAATTAAATTGTCTTAAAATTAAAGTGTCTTAAAACATTGTCTCTAGAAAGACATTATATAACACAAGTATTTTTGTCTCTCCAGAGATAATTCCATTTTTGTCTCTGTAGAGACAATAGTTGCGATTAAATACATATTGTCTTTAAAGAGACAATGTCTTTAATCCTAACTATTGTCTCTCTAGAGACAATAAAAAATTGCATTCAAAGATAATACAATATCACTTTCGTCTCTTCAAAGACAATAAAAAATACTGAATCTAAAAAATATCTCACCATTGAAATAAACCAACATTAAAAGTATTTAATTAAAAAAAAACTACAATATCATTTATTAATTCATATTAGGACACGGTGGAATCGAACCACCAACCTTATGCTTATAATGCAGGTGCTCTTCCATTGAACTAGCACCCTTTAAAGAATTATGTGAGAGTTATGGAAGTCCTTGAAATTGCATATATAGGCTTTGAAATTGCATTATATAGTCCTTGAAATTGCATACATAGTCTTTGAAATTGCATTATGTGAGAGTCTGAATCTTGTTGAAGTGATATCAGCCTATATAACCAACATAGTCCTAAGGCACTTTCTAGTAGTCTGAAAAAATTCTTTGTTGTAGAGATGAAAGAGAGTTTTTGTTGTGGCTCCAGGTATTTTGACATAAAAGAATCTAGAGCTGTAATTTATGAAGGGGTCCTGTAACTTCAAGACAGAGTTCTAGAATATTTTCTAATCAGAATAATGTTGTTTTCATCTGTATCAAGGAAAGATATATGATAGAGATATGATAGTGGTACAATAACCTTGAACCAATTGCATACTATCCTTGGTAACCTTCAAGTAACAATGGTAATAAGTCAAATCAAATGCAGATGTGACAGCCGCCCTAACACAAATTCATCCAAGCCCCTATTATAAAGAAATAGAAGTCTATGTATAAAACAGAAAATCATTACCCTAGTCTCAGTCTTGGACAGTAGTGATCACATTGGAAAGATGTAAAGCTTCAAGCATCAAGCAGTGGGAGCATTTGATATTTTGTAATCAAGGTTGTTGTAGCCTCACTGGAAGAAGCAGTCTTGGAAATGTTCAAACTTGTGGGCATATGAAGATTTTTTTTAGATCATATGATGCAGAGCATGTGGCTCAAAGAATTTTATTGTAATTTAGTAGATAGAGGGGGGTTTTTATGTTTTGAAGGAAATTGGATTTCTATGTAACAAATTTAAATAATTTTAGAGTTTGAGTAATTTTAATGAGAGATATTAATTATTGAGAGGAATTAGTAAATGTTCTCAAATGATTGGAGAAAAATAAAGAAGTAGGATAGTTGAGATTCCATAGGGAGTGAGAGATTTAAAAAATTAATTGTAAATCCTAAAATTAGAATTGGGTTCATGATTTTGTGGATGAGAGAGGATCCTTAGGGATTAGTTGAGGCAAATGAGGAATTAGAAGATATTCAGGGTTTGTTGAGATGATGGAGGATCTGAACCTAAATTAGTTCATATTATTTTGTATAAAATTGATAAGCCTCAAGGCATTAGAAGGAAAGATGAGGATTTAGAAAGGTAGAGCTTGGATTGTAAGCCTATGGGCAGTAAGAAGGAAAAGACCGCTGATTTGAATATCAGGCCAGGGAGAGAAATTATTTTGTAATTATTTGGTTATACATATATATATGGAGGAATTCCATTCTGAATTTGGATGCATTGCATTGATTGACAGATTTATGTGAAGCAGGGAATTTACATTACATTTATACTCATAAGATTTAAAAATGAAGTATAAATAGAGCATTCGATTGTCGAGTTAATGGATAATCAAAATTTGGGGCTGAATCTATACTAAAGAAGTTACATCGATCACAGAATGGATTGATAGTGAACCATGAGTCCGAATAGGCTTGTAATTGACATGCGATGTGAAATCCGAAGAAGTGAATGAGGTCAGGGTGTAAAATCAAGAATGAGAAGGTAGGAAATCTGTCTCTATCGTGATTTATATATTTATTGGTTAATTTGAAAACTATGTATACTCCAGCACAGAAGTTAATACACAATCGAATTGCAAAATGCTCATAGATACACTTTCCATCAAGAAATTGAACTGGAGAAGCCCAAACGTATTCATCTTTCCTTGAATTTGTGAAGTGTTGTTTTGAAGATTCGTGGAAGCGTATAAGAGTAATTATGAGGGAGTTTTTCATCAGAGGTTCGTAGATGAATTTCTATATTGGCATGGATTCAATTCTTTGCATAGCCAATTGACTATTGAGTCAAAAGATAAGGTGTAAATGTGTTGCAGTATTACAAAGTTTGGACCGATCCTGTTACTTTGAGTTGACTTTCCTGTAATACATAATGCTGGTAACAAATCAGCATGGAAGAAGAAGTTTCTAGATCAGGGTAGCTGAATCAGTTCTCATTTATCATATCATGAGCTCACGGAAAGAAAAGGAGGGACTTAGTGAAAAAATAGAAGTCTTGTAGCATCGTATTCAAAAAATCAGAGGTTGTATATGCAGAGATGTGAGTTAATGGTACAGTGAATGAAGAGCAGTTTTGAAAACCACCAATGGTTTTCGCGTAGCACAAAGATGGTAAGTGGTATTTTGTTGACGAAACGCGATGATGTTTAGGATGTGATGCATGGCATTACAAAACAACCTATTTCGCGTAGTTTGGAAATGTTAAACATCGTGAAATTTACAATGTGATAGCCGTTGGATCATATGCATTTCATGTGGGGTATGCGATTGCTGTTGGATGGACATGGACAGATGTGCTAGTACAAAATGCGTAGGTGCGTTAATAATAAATGTGGGACCCTACATTATTTTTTTGGTGTGTGATGTTTTAAAATCGAATTCATAAAGGATGTGGAAATCATAATTTAAATGACTTTAAATTATGGTTTATATTATATGCTTAACCCGAGGAAATAAATTCCGCATAATAAGAGAAGGTTGAAATGTATTAATGAATATGGGTTTTTACCATGCTAAGGCATATTTCATTAAGTGGGTTTTTGTATATGGTTTATAACCATAATTGTGTGACAAAGAAGCAGCTTCCGCAACATATTTACACCATTTGGGTTCATTTGAGAAACTTAAGTGAGATGGCATTTTTATATATGATGAAACTGGGAAAATGCAGCTTTGGCTGCATCATTTTTGGTATCAGAGCAGGCAAAGCTCTTTTGAAAATTAATTTTTCTTGGAATACATGTGTGATGAAGGAAACAAAGAAATCTTAGATTTTAAATTTGATTGACAGTAATTGTAGATTTGAGCAGATATGCAGTGAAAGTATGATAATGAGGAAATTCATATTTGCGAAATTTGGGTTTAAAAGAAAATGTGCTTTAAAGATTTACCAAGTTATGTTTTGAAAGATGTGAATACAGGTATAATGGTGATGGCAAAAAAGGAAAAAGAGATCAAATTTGAATCTGACAGATAGCATGCAGTGCAGCAGAATATTGGCAGAATTTGCAGAAGTAATTACAAGAGGGTGTTGAAACAAACCTTGGAGGTGAGGTATTTTAATTTTGTTAAAGATTATATTTGCAGAATGCAGATTGTAGACAGTTGAGGAGAATCTCAGCAAGAAGACCACATCTTTAAAGAGCAGTGATGAAGGAAGCTAGTAAAGGTTTCTAAGAGAAAGAAGAATGTGGCAGAACCTTGAAGAAATTCCAACAGAGGTTGGATAAAAAAGAACAGTTGTGTTCTTAAAAGGGTGTAGATGAGTTGAAGCCTAGAAGGAGTAGAGAGGAATGCTCAAGAGGTTCCAGGGAATAGAGAACTAGTGCTTGCCAAAAGACCAAATCCAAAGAAAAGGATTGGTGAGGTAAGCTGTAACAAGGAGGACTTGTTATTGCAGAGGCATTAGTACAACTCATAGTAAGAGAAGATGACTATGTAAAGTCATGTGCAAGGTTCAGAGGAAAGCTACAAGATGAAGATGAATAATGCTAAAACAATCCACAAGAATCGGGTGAGTCAAGAGCAGGTTGACAAGGAGTTGGCTGAGATAAGAAAAGAATATGATGTATTAACAATGTTGATAAAGGAAGACTAGAGGTGTGGTTTTCTTGTAAGAAGAAAGATAAAGTGGCATAAGCTACAGATGAAGAAAGAGTAAATGATAAATGCTCGGCTGAAGAAAAAATTACTCAGAATAAATGAGTATTTGGAGAAAGACTTGAAGACTGAAAATTCAAGTGAGACCAAGAGGTCACATGATCTTAAATCTGATAAATTTTGTATGTTTTCAGGAAGAACATGTGGAGAAGCACAAACTGTTGATATTGTTATAAAGGAAGAAAATGGGACAGCCAGATCTTTTGTAAATGTCCATACATGGTTGGAGAAAAGTTTTACTTTTCAACATATTGGAAGCAGAGGAAATTTAACTTATGATGATGGCCAAAAGCTGGAAATTAAGCAACCAATTGAAAAGCTTAAGGGGATTGAAGAGAAGACCATTGAAGAATTTCTAAATTGTATAGAGGATTTGGAACAGAAGGAGGATTTGGTGATTAAATCATCAAATGGGACCGTAAGGTCTTATGGTTTTAAAACTAACAAGTTGTGTGTGAATGCAGGTATTACAGAAGACAATCATGTGATGAAACTGTATTGAGTGAGGTTGAAAATTTCCAAGCAAAATATGATGATGATTATCTTTCAGATGAAGATCAAATTGAATTATTGCAACAAAAGGAGTTCATAAATTCCTTGTTTTGTGAAAATAATTGTTTCAATGGAGATATGGCAGTTATGTCTGAGGATGAGAAAATTGTTATTGGTAATGACAATGAGAAATTGATTTTATTAAATGGCCAAATGAAGAGTGATGGACAGACAATTAAAACTATTGCAAAGATGGAGGATCAAAATTCTATTCTGATGAAAGATTAAGAGATAGTGTCACTAGGAAACTTGACTTATGATAAAGAAGAAGGTAGTGAAGATTGTACAAAGATTTTTTTAGATGAGATGACAGATTTGTGGCATGAGTTAAGTATTCTGGAGAAGAGGCTAGAAAAACAAAGGATAAGTGTTCAGGTTGTAAAGTCAAAGCTGAATGGAAAATTTCATTATTATGAAGCAGAGCAAAGAGACATCCTTGAAGGGGATGATGTGGAAGAGAGACTAGCTGACAGTCTCGAGAATTAATTGAAGAAGTTGAATCAGCATACTGATGTGCTGATAAAGGAGAAAATGTTAGAGTAACAAATTGAAATGTTGCCGGAGGAAGAAGAGACATAAAGGTCTTATGATTTTGATGATTTTTTTATGATTGCAGGTACTGATAAAAATACTAAAGAATGTTTGGTCCAGGGGAACAAATTAAAGTAAAGAAAAGAAGATGACAGTGTGTGGAAAACTAAATACCAGTCCAAGGAATTGTTGAAGTCATAAAACAAAGAAATTGTCATAAGTGACAATTAGGAAGAAGTTATCAGTTGCAGAAAACAAGAGGGTAAGGATGAAAGGGTGGCAATAAGAATAGAAATTTAGAAATCAAGAGGTAGAAGTACTTAGCTGTCAGAAGATTTATTAGACAAAGAAATTGAATTAATAAGAAGGCTAATGGTGAAAGTGTCTCAGAAGAAGACAACAGCAGGAAAGCAAAGAAGCAGCAGCAACAAGAGAAAGACAGTAGCAGAATGTGAAAGCATAGCAAGTGGGAAGATGCAGAATAAAGTATGGAAACCTGGAAAAGTGCAGTTGAAGAATGATGAAGAAAATGTAGCTTATGGACAACAAAAAAACAGAGTATGGGATCCAGGAAGACAAATATTAAAAGCACGTGATCAGGAGATCATGATAAATTTCTACTTTGGGAGTCTGATGCAGGAGCATCTGGCTCAACAATTTTATTGTAATAGAGGGGGTTTTTATGTTTTGAAGGAAATTTGATTTCTATGTAACAAATTTAAATAATTTTAGAGTTTGAGTGATTTTAACGAGAGATATTAATTATTGAGAGGAATTTGTAAATGTTCTCAAATGATTGGAGAACATGAGAGAAGTAGGACAGTTGAGATTCCATAGGGAGTGAGAGATTTAAAAAATTAATTGTAAATCCTAAAATTAGAATTGGATTCATGATTTTGTGGATGAGAGAGGATCCTTAGGGATTAGTTGAGGCAAATGAGGAATTAGAAGATATTTAGAGTTTTTTGAGATGATGGAGGATCTGAACCTATATTAGTTCAAATTATTTTGTATAGAAATGATAAGCCTCAAGGAATTAGAGGGAAAATTGAGGATTTAGAAAGGTAGAGCTTGGATTGTAAGCCTACGGGTAGTAAGAAGGAAAAGGCCAATGATTTGAATATCAGGCTAGAGAGAGGAATTATTTTGTAATTATTTTTTTATACATATATATGTGGAGGAATTCCATTCTGAATTTGGATGCATTGCATTGATTGACAGATTTATGTGAGGCAGAGAATTGACATTACATTTATACTCATAAGATTGAAAAATGAAGTATAAACAGAGCATTCGATTGTCGAGTTAATGGATACTCAAAATTTGGGGTTGAATATGGAATAGAGAAGTTATGACTATCACAGAATGGATTGATAGTGAACCATGAGTCCGAACTGGCTTTTAATTGACATGTGATGTGCAATTCGAAGAAGTGAATGACGTCAGGGTGTAAAATCAAGAATGAGAAGGTAGGAAATATGTTTCTATCGTGATTTATATATTTATTGGTTAATTCAAAAACTGTGTATACTCCAACAAAGAAGTTAATACAAAATCGAATTGCAAAATGGTCATAGATACATTTTCCATCAAGAAATTGAACTGGAGAAGCCCAAACATATTCATCTTTCCTTGAATTTGTGAAGTGTTGTTTTGAAGATTCGTGGAAGCGTATAAGAGTAAATATGAGGGAGTTTTTCATCAGAGGTTCCTAGATGAATTTCTACATTGGCATGGATTCAATTCTTTGCATAGCCAATTGATTGTTGAGTCAAAAAATAAGGCGTAAATGTGTTGCAGTATTATAAAGTTTGGACCGATCCTGTTACATTGAGTTGACTTTCTTGTAATACATAATGCTGGTAAAAAATCAGCGTGGAAGAAGAAGTTTCCAGATTAGGGTAGCTGAATCAATTCTAATTTATCATATCATGAGCTCACGAAAAGAAAAGGAGGGCCTCAGTGCAAAAATAGAAGTCTTGTAGCATTGTATTCAAAAAATTGGAGGTTTTATATGCGAAGATGTAAGTTAATGGTACAGTGAATGAAGAGAGGTTTTGAAAACCACCAATGGTTTTCACGTAGCACAAAGATGGTAAGCGGTATTTTGTTGAGGGAACGCGATGATGTTTAGGATGTGATGCGTGGCGTTACAAAACAGCCTATTTCGCGTAGTCTGGAAATGTTAAACATCGTGAAATTTACAATGCGATGGCCGTTGGATCATATGCATTTCATGTGGGGTATGCAATTGCCGTTGGATGGACATGGACATATGTGCTGGTAGAAAATGCATAGGTGCGTTAATAATAAATGTGGGACCCTACATTATTTTGTTGTTGTGTGATGTTTTAAAATCGAATTCATAAAGGATGTGGAAATCATAATTTAAATGAGTTTAAATTATGGTTTATATTATATGCTTAACCCGAGGAAATAAATTCCGCGTAATAAGAGAAGGTTGAAATGTATTAATGAATATGGGTTTTTACATGCTAAGGCATATTTCATTAAGTGGGTTTTTGTATATGGTTTATAACCATAATTGTGTGACAAAGAAGTAGCTTCCGCAACAGATTTACACCATTTGGGTTCATTTGAGAAACCTAAGTGAGATGGCATTTTTATATATGATGAAACTGGGAAAACACATCTTTGGCTGCATCACATTCTACAGCATATCACCCTCAAGGAAATGGATTAGTAGAATCATCTAATAAAACATTGGTGAAAATATTGAAGAAAACAATCAATGAGAATCAGAAGGATTGGGATTCAAAATTGATTTTTGCTTTGTGGGCTATAAGGATGACTACTGGAAGATCCACTAGTAAGTCACCTTATGAAGTAGTATATGGTACTCAGGCTTTGTTTCCCACTTAGCTAGCAAGACTAGTAATATATTTTCTTCAAGATGCTCAAGAGGAACCTAATTCCTTGATCAGAAGACAAAATAAGGTGATAGAATTGAGTGAAAGCGGAAATAAAGTCAAGGACAATTTGGTCACTTATCAGGAGAAAATGAAGTCCATTTTTGACAGAAAGGCAAGAGAAATCATGTTTCAAACTAGAGATCTGGTATTAAGATGGGATACTAGTAGGGAGGAGAAAGGGAAACATGGTAAATTTGATCCTTTATGGTATGGTCCTTACAAAATTTCTGAAGCCAGATCAAATAACACTTTCATGCTGGAAAATCTTGATGGAGAAGCAGTAGAATTGCCTGTGAATGGGTAGTATCTGAAACATTATTTCCAACACTAAAAGAAGTTAGTCCATCATTGTACATATTCGGTTTTCTCTCACTGCATATTTCTCATCAAGAAAATTTTGACTCCATGCTCGAAGTGAAGGCACTGATCTGCAGGTTCTTAGTGTTTCGTGGCAAAAAACACTATCCCCATGTGGAGCCAGATGTTGTGGATAATTTTCATATGCTTTTGTTTTTTGAAAATATGAAAATTAGAAATTGTTGAAAAATATGTTAAAGTATCAAAATTCTTATACTTTAGCATGAAAAATATTTATGTTCACTATATCTGAGTTAAGTTTAAACATTTAAACTTTATGTAAGTGGGTTCCGCATTAGATGCTTAAAAATCGATTGATTTGTTGGGCGGAGAGCGTTGATGTTAACATTTTTTATCAAAAGGCCTAACCCGCTGGCACAATCAGTGCGCAAGATATCGAGACGAGTGCCTCCGTAGTTGACTGAGTTGACTGCGGGGACAACAGAAATGAATGGTGGAGATCGACTGTGGGGGCACCAGCCAAATTTTTCTTCAATACCCCGGGAGCCCCCGAACTGATGTGAGACACTGAGTTGTTCATAGCTGTCTTCCACGTCGGATGGAACCAACGGTTCGCTGGCGCATCTTGTCAGAATTAAATTTAAAAGCCGCGCTACCTATTTAAAGAAGATTTTCATTTTTTTTTCAAAACATTTGTAATTTTTTGCACTGCACCCTCTTTTAATTTTCTGCCACCTGCAAAAATTTGAACACCCTGTGAATTGTTCTTGCGTGAATTTTCAACCATGGCTAAATGGTCATCTCTATCAGGTTCAACTAGTCATATCCCTCTCATGGATACTGAGAGGGATATTCAAGATACCATATCTTCTGTAATTCACCTTCCTTTCTATCAACAAGTTATCTTGAATGATATTGCTTCCCCTGTTTATTCTGCCATGGTCAAGTTCGGCATTCTTTCTGCATGCATTCCTAAGACCCATATTTTCCCTGAATTTATCTATTGGTTGGTGTCAGTCATGTATCTAGGGAAGTGTTTTGTTATGAATTCCCAAGGAGAGAACGTTCTGCAAGTGTCCACCCAGTTAATCGACCAAGCCCTTTTCTATCCTGAGTCGGAGTCATCCATCCAATTTTCTGACGATTCGCAGGTACATTATTATGATAATCTTGCAGGAGAAGAGTTTAATCAGTTCATGTTTTATTTGAAACTTGACATGAAGCATTTTTAGCCAGACTGTAAGGAGTTTGCTATGGAGTTTTTTGACGCAGAGACTCGTCCTGTATTAAGTAACATTGCAAAAATTCTGGGTAAAAATGATGATAATACAGTGGGAAAATTAGTCCTAGGGATGTCTACTATGATGATGAAGTTAGGAATGGTGCTGGATATTCCATCATATTGGCAGGAAGCAGTCAATTCACAGCTAATGAGCCTTTCATTAACAGGTTATTTCAAATTTCCTTCATTGATAGTATACTTGTTCTTATATCAGAATGTGGAAGAATTCATGCATTTAGGTCTAAATATTATGGATGCAAACAAAATAAGGCAATAATTGATATTTTGGACAGATGTAATTAGAAGGGAGAAAAATGAGGCTGGAGTGATTGATTTTGATAACTATTACATGTTAGTTGCATATAAGATATTGAATGGAATTCCTCCTCCCTGTTTCTTACCTAAAGCTCAGGAGTTTTTGCATTTAGGAAATAATTTCAAATATGGATATTGGTTTGTTTTTTAGTATTACTCTGAAATAAGGTTGTATGGAGCAAGTGTTGAGCCCTATAGACTCCCAACGTTTGTACCAATGAGGCTTTTTTCTTTAGAGTTTATTAGACAGAGCCTAAATGTTGATCAAGTTCATTTCGTGCCTATGAAAAAAGGACATATGTATAAATTACCCATGATTGTAGGCCCTTTCATAGTCAATATGAGGTAGGAATTTGATGAAGAAACAATAATGTTAGATGAGATGCATATGCTACTAGGGGAAAGTTGGGTTTATGACCCTTTTGGTGTAATTTCAAATAGAAGAATTGAGAATGGATACTCTTCTTTCATTCATGAAAGTAGGCCAGAATAGGAGAAGGTAGCAAGTAAAGGTGTGATGAGTTTAGTAGCTGCAAACATTCAGACTCCTGTCATAGCAGAGAAAACAAATAAAAGAAACAAAGAAGTGGTTATTGAACTAGATGATGAGGAGCAGGGAGCTGAGAAGAGAACAAAGTTTACATCTAATTCACCTGGTTTTCTTTACATTTGGGAGAAGAGAAAAATGCTCCTGCTTCATTCAAGAGTCATGAAGCCTCTCATGAACAAGTGCCTTTTATCAAATAGATGTTTTCACAAATTGAGGAAAGAAATCAGAAGATGAAGGCCATCATGGAGGCCCAAGCTGAACATCAAGTTGCTGCTGATCAAACAAGATTGTTGACTGTAATGGATCTTGAGAAAGATCAATTTAGGATTGCCCTGTCACATCCTACAGATATGTCAATTGGTTCTTCCAACAATTTCAACACTATAAATGTGACTGTGGATGTGAAGAAAATTCCACTGATGGATAAAATGAATTTGCATATGCAAACAGGTCAGTTGATTGTAAATGACCTCACAAAGACTAATGCAATGGCAATAAAGGCAGAGAATATGTTGGGGAAAGTAATTAAACAACTGAAGTTAGAGAAGGCTAACTCAAGAGCCTTAACAGTTCAGAATGAGGAATTGAAAAAAATCATTATAAAAATTGGAGTAGACCCCAGTGGCAAGACTACTATACATATTTTCATGCAAAGTGCTGAGGTAGAAATATCCACATTAAGGAAAAAGCTAAAATTACCTACTAGAGAAAATTCAATGGCTGCAGAAGTTGCAGAGGTAGAGAAGGAAAAGGAAAAGCTTTTACATCAACTCATGCAGAAAGATGAAGAAATCTCCAAAATAAAGCAAACTGCAATTTCATTAAAAAATCATATTGATAACCTTAGTTGTACTTTTTTTTTCCTACAGGTAATAAAGATCCTCAAACACAGATTGTTCAATTAAATACTGAGTTGCAGATGGCTGAAAGAAATTGGAAGAAGGCTCAAACAGATTTGGAGACTGCAACAAAGTTGATTAAAGTCATAGAAAATGAAGCTGACAAGTACAAAATGGATTTCCAAAATGCTAAAGCTGAGATTAAATATCTCAAAGAAAGAGTAAGAAGAAATCTCTAAGATTCATTGAGCCAGAAGATTCATTGATTTTATTAACTCTAAATCAGATTAGGAATTAGAGGAAAATGACATGCTAGACATAATGTTGTATGCAGTAGAAATTAACAAAATGATCATTAGAAATGATCTCAGAAAGGCTGTAGAAAAGAATCTAATGGAAATCAAGGAAGCAGTAAGTTAGTTTGATAATTCATTTGACAAAATGACAAGAGTAGGCTTGCCATCATGTTGGGGAGATAAAGGAAATATTTTTCCATGGAATGCTTATGAGAATTTACTAATATTGACAAAAAGAAAAGGTGATAACAGGCATGAAAAGACTCAGGTACTTAAAGGAGAAACAATGGTCAACTTCTTGCAGAGACATTTTAAACTATTGTGGATGGTAAAGACTCTTTTCACAGAAAGGTCGTCCTATAATCGAATTACTACATTCAGATTGGAATATAACAATCTGACACATTCATCCAGGACGAAGGTAGAAATATGGAAAAAGTGCAGAGCTTGGACAATAGACCGGCCAAAAGGATCAGCATCAAAGGAAAACAAATCAGTTGACCAAGAAAAAGAAGCCACATCATCAACAATTCCTATAGATTAGGATATTTATTTTATATTACTTTCTGAAGACATTGTAATTGTAATAAGACATTTTCAAGGCATGTAATAGACAAGCTTCAAAGTCTTAAGTAGTTTTGGTAGTTAGAATTGGTTACAGCAGTCCCAAATTTTTTTTTTACTGTATTTAATGTAATTTTCAAGGGAAGGAAAGGTTCCAAGTTTTGGACCTTCATACAATTATTTTTGTACTCAGAGATTCAAAGATTAATGAATGAGTAAGCAAGTTTCTAGCATTTTGTTTATGTTGAAATGTATTCTAGTTTACATTCTATGTTTTCTATCTATGAATAAAACAAATTTATGAGTAGTAGGTCTCTTTCTACTTCTGTATGTAAGAGTTAAAAACCTTAATTGGCGCTCCTTTGTTTTAACTTTTTCTTTCATATATTTCTTCTGGGGTTTGAGATAATATTTTATGTATAAAATAGCATATCAGTTTGGGCTTCTTCTTTCATTTTCTTCTAGTCACTTCATTCAACATCAACAAATGGTAGCATTGTGAGGCATTCATCATATTTGATATTTAAGGGTTTGATCATAAGTACTTGAGGGTTAATAAAACGGAGACATATATATTCATGACATAATCATATAAATGTATTAAGCACTGATTCCTTATCACAACTAAGGGATTTTCTCTTAAGGTACAATAGCAGGAATGCAAGAATTTCATTCCAAGGGTCCGAAATTGATTGAATAAATGTTATGGGTCATGATCCAGAGGAACTTGTTTCAGTAAAAGGACCAGAGGTATAATATCAAGCATATTCATTAGTGGATCATGACCATTGATGGTTATTCTAGCCCTCAAACAGCGGAAGATGCTCCACTTCTTAGTAAATACAAACATAGATTTAAGCAAAGGAAAACAAAATAGTCAAAGGGTCGCGAAAATGAAGATTAGAGTGTTAATGATCAAATCAAGGATTAAAGGAAAAATTAAAAGGATTAGTCACAAATAAGAGATAAAGAGAGTAAGATACATAGTAAAGACAAATCCAAGTGTTAAAAGCCTAAAACAGAGTTTAAAGGATAAAACAAAGAGAGATCAACATAGAGGAAGATTTGAACGACTCCACCAAAATCATTAACTTCTTCAGGGACACATATGGACACCTACAACCTGTTTTATTTCAATAAAGGCATCAACAGTTATTGAAACAGTCAGAGATATTTCTCAACTGCTCAGCAGTTATTTTAAAAGTTATTGAAAAGCCTTAAAATTCAAACATTTCCAGAAGTTAGCTCAAACAACTAAGTTAGGAGTTATTATTACAGTGAGTCAGTCCCAGATATTTTTCCTTGGGCCTTGCATGGTATCAAAGGTCAAAAACACATTAAATATGTAATAAATACGCATATGAACCCTAGTTTAGGATCACCTCCTAATTTTTCAGATATATACTGCATGTATTATTCATGTTTAGTGTTGGTTGGTTGGTTGGTGTATTGGCTTGCTGCTTGATTAGTTGAAGACTGCTAGGCTGGATTTGAGAAAGCTATGAGCTGCAGAGATCTATTGTATTGGAGTAATGCAACTGTTTTGAACATTAGTAATACAAGCACGTTAACAAGATTCTTGAGCTATGTTAATGGTGAAGTTATCCTTATTTTTCAATGTTTTCCTTCTGTTTTCCATTTTGTCCATTATTTCTCTGATAAAAGAACATAAATTTTAGATTAGGATATGTTGTCTTGGTACCCTAATTATGTCTGCTTTCTTTATCTTAATTTTTTCTTCTGCAAGGTCTGATTAGAGAATTCTTAATTGCTCTCTGGTTCCACCTAGCTTGTTGTCTTGGAAATGATTTAATAGAGTCAAGCCAAAGAAGTCTATGGTATTCCCTATCCTTTGGTTTGTCTCAAACTGTTACTTTGAAGGTCTTTAGAGTGTTTGATTAAAGAAGACAGGTCTATCTTTCTTTTTAGTTGCACTCATTGTTATCTTAAATGTTTTCTTTGTCTGAAAGTAATTCTAGAATTGCTAGATTGTTTTCTTAAAATGTTTTCTTATTAAAGTCTAGCCAAAGAAGTCTATGGTATGCCCTGTCCTTTGGTTTGTCTCGAATAGTTGCCTAAAAGGCGTTTCTTGTTGAAGTAGAATTAAGGGATTCTTAATTTCCCTTTAGTTTTACTGCTTTCACAACTTACTGTCATTTCATATGCCATCTAATCTAAGAGATCCACTTGATATAGTTAGCTTGCCCTATGAAAACCCTTGTAGATTTTATGAACAATTAAATCCTTTTATGACTCCATAGCCCAATGGATCGATGTTTCTCATGGTCTATATATTCAACTGAAACACTCCCTCAATTAATCACACCATTGATCTAGCAACCTAACAATCAAACAAACAAAGAAGTCCTTAGAACTCCATAACTAGCCTAAAATCATAAAACAAAAGCATAAAGACATATCATTTATAAACACTTACATTGAGAGAGCCCTCTCTGAGTCTAGGAAGGCTAGGTCCTTGGGCTCCAAAGTGGTTTGATGTGGTTCCCTGCATAATTTTTCTTTCCAATCTTGCAAATCATGGGGAGCCAACAAGAGGTATGATAAATCTCAAGTTCAATGTCATTATTTTAAGAAGTACGACCATTATGCAAATGAATGTAGAAAGAAGCAATATGACATAAGTAAGGAAAATCATAACCATGATAGCATGTTTTTTGCTTGTAATGTAGCACAAGAAAATAAGGATATGTATGGTTTTTAGATTCAGGGTGTAGCAGCCACATGACTGGGAACATAGAAATGTTTTCCAATCTAGATGAAAGTGTGAAATCTGAAGTGACATTAGGGACTGATAGCAAAGTCTCTGCCATGGGAAAATGAAGAGTCAATATTCTAACAAAGAAGGGAGAGAAGAAGTATATTTCAAATGTTTATTTTGTCCCTGGTTTAAAAAATAACCTCATAAGAATTGGAAAACTCATGCAAAATGGCTACAATGTATTTTTCAAAAATGATATGTGCGTGATTTTGGATAAGTCTCCAAGCATACATCTAATTGCAAAAGTTCAGATGACAAACAATATAATGTTTCCTCTCAAGATAAATTCAGGTTTGAAGGAAGATGGTGCTCAAACACAACTATCAATGAATTCAAAAAGATAATGAAAGAAAAGTTGCAGCTGTCACACAAGTAAACTTTCAAGAAGAGGTCAAAGATGAAAATTGGTTATGGCATTTGAGATTTGGTCATCTCAAATTTGGAGGATTGAATTTATTGCATTGGAAAGGCATGGTGAAGGGATTGCCACTCATAGAAAAACCAGACAGCCTATGTGAGGGATGCGTCTTGGGAAAACAACATAGAGATTCATTTCCAACAATAAAGTTTATAAGGGAAAAAGCACCTTTGGAAATTTTCCCTTCATATTTATGTGGACCAATGCAGACACCATCAATTGGTGGAAGCTATTATATTTTGACTTTCATAGATGATTATACAAGGAAGACATGGGTCTACTTCATAAAACGGAAAAGTGAAGTGTTTGAGCACTTCTGTCAATACAAAACTCTTGTTGAGAAGAAAAGTGGACACTAAATCAAAGTGTTGAAAACTGACAGAGGTGGCTAATACATCTCAAGTGACTTCCTACATTTTTGCAGGGAGCATTGAATTCACAAGCAATTTACAACAACGTATACACCTCAGCAAAATGGTGTCATGGAAAGGAAGAATAGGACCATTATGGAAATGACAAGTATGTTGAAGGCACAACATTTTCCAAATGATTGGGTTGAAGCTGTCACTTGTGCATCATATATTATTAATAGGTGTCCAACCAAAAGTGTTAAGAATATAGTTCCTAAAGAGGCATGGAGTGGAAGAAAGCATAATTTCATTCGCATGAGAGTGTTTGGATGTATGGTGTATGCACATGTCCTGGATGAGTTGAGGAATAAGTTGGACAACAAGGGGGAGAAATGTATATTTGTTGGATACAGTGATGAATCCAAGGCATGTAAGCTCTACAATCCATCAACTGAGAAAGTCATAATCAACAGAGATGTTCAGTTCATAAAAGAAGAAGCATGGGATGGAAGTTTATAGAAGATAGTCAATGTGAAAACATGTACACCACATGAAGATAAAGAGGAATTGACCGCAACAAGTAATTCCTCAATGATGACTCCTTCTACATCTACACAAGCTCAACAAAGCAGTCAACATGTGACACCGTCAAAAAATAATAGGAATATGTTGCATAGTCAAGCAAGTTCTTCTCCAAGCACACCACAAATATCTACAACGTCGTCTACTTCAAGCGCAACACCAAGTGACATGTTAAGCCCATCTTCCGCAACCATAAGAAGACCAAAATTCAAAAATATAAGTGAAATATACGAGCAAAATGAAGTTGATAATAATGTTGGTCTGATTTACTTATTTGCATTAATTTTTCATGTAGATGACCCAATACATTTTGAGGATGCAGTTAAAGAAGAAAAATGGGTTGTGGAAATAGATGAAGAAATGGAGCAATATAAAATAATGACACATGGGAGTTAATGGAGCTTCTGCAAGGAAAATAAGTCATTGGAGTGAAGTGGGTCTATAAGACCAAAGCAACATTGTTAGGTCCATATATTACTATTTTAGTCCTTTATTTCTAGTAATGTAGCCCCTTTATTGTTATTTTTTTGCCCCTGTAACCCCAATATTTTTATTAGTGTGCCCTTACATTATTATTTTTACGTCGGCTAGGATTATATTGTGGCCCCATGGACTCCTATATATAGAAGAAGGTTTTGGTAATTTGTATCATCCAAGAATTGTTCATTTATGTAATGTATTGGAGGTTTCCCCCTCGAAGTGGCTGATTTCTAAGGCGTTGATCTCTCTTTTCTTCTATTTTTGGAGCTGGTTTCACAACATTTAGTATTAGAGCTTTGGATTCTAGGGTTTCACTGCTCCAAACAGGTCATTGTGGAATTTTCACTATAACATTTTTTCTACGAAGGTTCAGATGCTGAAATTTTTAGAGCGTGAAGCCGAAATCCTGAGGAACATCTTCGCAAAATTTTAGATCTTTTTTCGCAATATTTTCGGAGATATTATATGTGCATGTTAGGGATTTTTGCAGGCTCTTGAATTTAACCTAAACAGGTCATCGTGACATTTTCTCTATAACATCTTTTCTACGAGGGTTCAGAAGCTAAAATTTTTACAGACCGAAGCCATAATCCTGAAGAACGTCATGGAAAAATTTTAGAGCTTGGTTCGCAATATTTTCAGAGATAGGGTCTGTGGAATTTAGGGATTTGTCAAGCTCACAAATTTCATCTCAAAGAGGTGACCGTGGGAAAATCGTCATAACTCTCTCTCTGAGCATTGGATTGGAATTCTGTAAAAATTGTTCGTAAGTAAATAGACTTTAGTTTCCTCTGTATGAAATTTAGAGCCAAAGGAGGAAAGAGTGACACGTGGCATGCTGTACAAGGTCAATCTACTGAACCATTCCATAATTAGGTCATTCTGGGAGATTGGGTAGAACTTTATCTTGCAGAATCCAAATCAGGTGAGACCTCTAGAAATTTAAATAAGATTTAGAGGGCTACTACAGGGCCAAATTTCATATATTGAAGATCCAAAATTGCAGAGATAATTTAGTTTCAATATCGAGCTCCTCAAAAGCTAGAAAAAGGTGTGTACTTTTAAACAAGTTTGCATAACGTTTGTTTGAAAAATCAGTTTGAAGTGATTACAAGGGCATATTGAAGCATAGATATTAGTATTGACTTATAAAATGTCTCCCAAAAATAATTCCACACCGATTAAGCCCTCAAAAATCTATACTATGATGCATGAAGAATAAGAATTGCAGTATGAGATATCAAAATTACGGTACCAAGTGCAACAAATTTCGATCTTACAAATAGTAATCAAAGATGACATAGATGGTTTAAAAGCAAAAATGGAGGCTAAGTTGGATGGTTTTAAGGATCAAATGAAAGCTAATATGGATGATAAAATTGTGGAATATCACATCGAGCATCAACAACAAGTTCTCAAACTCTCAAAGGATAACCTAACTTTGGTGCACAATCGAATGAAACAATAGGAAGATCAACATTGCAGCGAAAGAAGTTCTGAAGTAGTCATAGAAACAAGAACTCGCCAACTACCAAATCAATCAATTTCAGAGTATCTCAGCAAGTGGAAGAACTTACCCGTTGAAGATTCCACATGGGAGGATGAGAATTTTATACAGAAGCATCCATAAATAATCAAGCGTTGAGGGCAACACTTGTTTGAAGGAGAGGGGCATGTTAGGTCCCTATATTACTAGTTTAGTCCCTTATTGTTGTTAGTGTAGCCCCCTTATTGTTATTGTTGTACCCCTGTAACCCCAATATTGTTATTAGTGTGCCCTGACATTATTATTGTTAGGTCGTCTAGGATTATATTGTGGCCCCATGGACTCCTATATATAGAAGGAGGTTTTGGTCATTTGTATCATCCAAGAATTGTTCATTTATGTAATGTATTGGAGGTTTCCCCCTCAAAGTGGCTGATTTCTAAGGCATTGATCTCTCTTTTCTTCTATTTTTGGAGCTGGTGTCACAACAAAAATTGAAGGAAAGATTGAAAGACATAAAGCAAGGTTAGTTATCAAAGGATACAAGCAGCAACATAGAGGAGATTATGTGGAGAAATTTGCGCCAGTCACGAGGATGGAGACAATGTGTTCATTGTTGTCAATTGTAGTGCAACATAAATGGAAAGTGTATCAAATGGATGTAAAATTAATGTTCTTGAATGGAGTGCTGAAACAGGAGGTATATGTTACACAACCTCCTGGTTATGAGATAGAAGGCCAATAAGACAAGGTGTATAGGTCAAGTGGAAAGATCTTTATGGGCTGAAGAAAGTACCGCATGCATGGTATAGCTAGAAATATGCTTACTTGATGGAAAATGGGTACAAAAAATGTGATGGTGAAACTAATCCCTACATCAAAGAAAGTGACGGTAAACTTCTTATTGTTGTTTTGTATGTAGATGATTTGATTTTTACAGGGAGTGATGATTTCCTCATCGATGATTTCAAAGAAACCATGAAAAGTGAGGTTGAAATGTCTGACTTGGGGTTGTTGAGATATTTTTTGGGCATAGAAGTGAAGCAAACAGAAAATGGCATTTTTATCTCTCAAGCAAAGTATGTTGCAGTCATTTTAGAGAGGTTTAATATGCAGAAAAACAAGCCAGTACCAACTCCAAATATCGTGGGGTTGAAGTTGAGCAAGGAATATTGTAGCAGCAATGTCAATCCGACATTATACAAAAGTATGGTGGGCAGCCTAATGTATTTGACTGCAACTAGGCATTGATATAATGTAGGCAGTGAATTTGGTGTCAAGGTTCATGGAGACACCCAAGGAGACACATTGGCAAGGAGCCAAAAGAATTTTAAAATATGTCAATGGGACAAAGGATTATGTCATTTTGTACACCACAACAAATGATTTTATGCTGGTTGGTTACACTGACAGTGACTGGGAAGGAAGTGTTGATGACATAAAGAGCACGCCAGAATATGTTTTTCATTTGGGTTCGAGAGCCATTTTATGGGCTTCCAAGAAGAAACCGATAGTGTCATTGTCAACATCAGAAGCTGAATATGTCGCTGCAACAACAGTAGGGTGTCAAGCAGTTTGGATGAGAAGAATGTTGAGGGATTTATGCCATGAATAAGAGGGAAAAGCAACTATTTTCTGTGACAATAGTTACGCAATTACACTATCAAAGAACTATAATTTTCAAAAGAGGACAAAGCACATTGATGTTAATTATCATTTCATAAGAGAATTAGTTAACAATGGTGATATTATGTTGTAGCATTATAGGTCAGAAGAAAAATTTGCAGACATCTTCACAAAACCATTGGCATGTGGAAATTTTGTTTATCTCAGAGATTGTTTCAGAATGATCAATTCCAGCATTTGCGATTACGGGGGAGTGTTGGAAAATTAATCTCAATCACTGCCTTAAATTAACTACCAGCAGCCATACCTCAGCAAATATTTTGCAGGTTGCGGATTGGTTTTGCAGGCAAGGAAATGGGTTAAATGGAGTTCATAAGAGGAGTAAAATTACCCATTTCGCAACAAATTAAAGAATCAAAGTCAAATGGAAATTTAATTCATGGTTGGTAAAAGCGTATGGGAAAACATTAACTCCTCAACAGAGAAAATCATTTTTGTATAATCTCATGTTTTGAAGTTATAATATAAAGGTGTTACTTCGCAACCCTTGGTCTTACTGGTGAAGGAGAGCAGCCTCATATATGAATGCATCTGATGTTTTGAAGTTATAAAACAAAGTTTAGTTTATCATGATATGCTTATTTAACGTGTGAATTTTACCGCCACCATGAGTAAATCTGTTTGATTTTCTTTGCTCCATTATATTTGCGATTTTAATCTTCGTAGCTTTGTATTAAAAGGAAGATTTCTATTATTTGATTTCCGCAATTGTGTTGTCTCAATTAAGAGCTCTCCACAAGCAACTGTATTGTGTCTATTAAGACCTCTCCGCAACTTTGTGTGTTGATGGAAAATTCCCCTACATTACAAAATTTTAACAATTACGCAAAAATTAGATTACTCCGAACTTAGAGGGAAAATATAATATACAGAAATGAATGTAATATACACAATATACATATAAACATCTATATACACTATAAAATGATGAATACCATTATTCCAATGTAATATACACAATATACATATGAACATCTATGTACATTATAAAATAATAAATACCCTTATTCCACCCTACACTAAGCTATTTTGATGTAAAGTAAGTTGGAAATGAGATTGTCATTTTTTATTTTTTTTCAAATTTGGATTTTTATTGTATAAATTAACTTTATCTATGAATTTAGTACTTGAATTTTTTTTTTGAAATATTCAAATGGTTTGATGTAAAGTGAGATGGAAATGAGATTGTGATTTTTTTTATTTTTTCAAATTTTGATTTTGATTTTTATTGTATAAACTAACTTTATCTATGAATTTAGTACTTGAAAAAACTTTTGAAATATTGGAATGGTAGAGAGTTGGAATTCACAACTAGCAATTCTAACAAACAAATGCATGTAGAATTATGAACAAATGAAATTGAAAAATAAATCAACAAAACCTCCAAATCCTTTAACCAATAGACTACATCCTACTAAAGGGTTTTATTTATACCATATAAATTTGAACTTTATGAGCATCATATTTTGCTACGTATCACATTTGTGCTAATTTTTTGATTGGAATGTGTCTATTCACAGCCCAAAATATTTTAGGTTTCAAATTTTATTTTGACATATCCATGCAAGTTTATGTGGGGGAATGAAAAAAATATTGTATGTGGATTAAATACTAAAGACAACTTTTTATGTTGATTATGTGCAATGTACTTGTACAAATTACAGCTTTTAAGAATTTGACGGTGGAAAAAATTCATACATTTTATATATTTTTTTAACATGGATGATGGAAGGCAACAAAGTATTGGGATCCATAGTATCCAATTTATATTTTCGTAATCACAAGCATTATATTTAGGTGGCTCACCTTATCCTTCAATCCATATCCATAGCGTGCTAATTATCTTATCTTACAACTAGTGGAATGTTGGAGTTTGTTGGAATTTCTGATGATTCCTTAACAAAGAGTGAGGAGCAAAAATGTCCTTTGTCAACACATATTTTAAATGTACTTGCAGACGAAGCAAATAAAACACTGTCTTTAATTTAAACATTCAACTGTTACAATTTTTTTTTTTTCCTTCAGAACTATTTTATTTTATTTACACTTGCTGATCCTCTGCTCTCGGCATACACTACCTCACACAGTCTTTTTCTATATCTATCTTACATAATATCCCTCGCTTACATTGAATTATACTCTTTGTTTTCTATATATATATTATAAACATATATGTTTACAATATATATAAAATAAACCTAAGTTTCAACTTTATTAAATAAAACTATCGCTGGAGTATTTGTGAAACTATATTAAAACATTAAACCAAAGTTCAAACCTTATAAAATCATATCGCGAAACATTTCAATACATCATGTGATGGGTTATCTCATCGATTAACCTGTATGCTGACTGTGCACCCAAACCTTGCGACAATGCACAATTGGTCGAGGGCTTGTGAGCTGGTGCTAGTGGGGTCGGCCTTATCACGCGATCGTGGAGAGCTCGTGACGTAAGCACTGGTTCATGCAATAAGCATTTGATTGGTTAACGGGTGGTCGATGTGGTATGGTGGGACCAAAATATCACGTAAGTTAGACGGGGATGACATAGACGACGGGCTCATGTGACGAGTGCATGATTGGTTGAGGACGGAGTGATGTGGACTACCGAGGTCCATAGAAATGACGTGGCCAGTTTTGAATTCAAAGCAAAACGCGGGAGTAAAAGCAATTGGTACATAATGTTTATGGCGGGTAGGTGCAAAGGTTAATGGCGGCGATAACATGGTGAAACCACGATTTTCAAATCAGAAGAGGGGCTATGACAATGGGAAAAATTCATTGTTTGTAGGGGATTTAAACACAGGAAATTCAATGCACGATTGAGTGCAAACCAAGACAAGAAATTACTGCTCCTAACCTTCAAAAATTCACATCAAAATTGAATTTTTGTTGTCATGCTGCTCAGGTTGCAGTTGGGATTATCTCCAACACTCCCCCTTAATCACAACTGCTATTTTCATGCATTCCGAGACATTCTTTGAGATAATTAAAACTTTTCTGCCCCAATGGTTTTGTTAAAATATCAGCAAAATGTTCTTGTGTTCTGCAATTCTTCAGAACAACTTCTCCATTGTTCAGTAATTCTCTGATGTAGTGATACTTTGTATCAATGTGTTTTGTCCTTTTTGGAAACACTGAATTCTTGGATAAAGCTATTGCTGAGCTATTATCACAATACACTGTTGTGCCTTTTACCTGTTCATGACACAAGTTTCTTAACATTCTCCTCATCCATATTGCTTGACATGCTGCTGCTGTAGCTGCCACATACTCTGCCTCTGTTGTTGATAAAACCATAATTGGTTGTTTCTTAGAAGCCCATGAGATGGCTCCTAATCCCATATGGAAAAAATATCGAGAGGTGTTTTTCGTGTCATCTATACTTCTAGCCCAATCAATGTCAGTATATCCAATTAATTCAAAATTTTCTGAAGAGGTGTATAAAATACCATACCTCCTTGTTCCTTTCACATACCTTAGAATTATTTTTGCTCCTTGCCAATGTGCCTCCTTTGGCCTTTCCATAAATTTGGAGATTAAGGTTACAGCATGCATAATATCTGGCCTAGTTGCAGTCAAATACATAAGGCTGCTAACTATGCTTTTATGCAAATTTGGATAAAAATCCTTGCTACTGTCTTCTTTTCTTAACTTCAATCCCATCACTGTAGGATTAATTGCTACCTTGCAATCCTGCATATTAAATCTTTCCAAAAATTCTTTTACATATTTTTCTTGAGAAATAAAAATTTTATTTTCATTTTGCTCTACTTATATTCCTAAGAAGTATCTCAGCAATCCCATATTAGTCATGTCAAATTCTTCTTTCATGATTTTTTTAAAATTTTCAGTAAGGTAAGCATCATTACCTGTGAATATCACATCATCAACCTATAAAAAAACAATGAGCAACTTACGATATTTTTCTTTGATGTATAATGTGGGTTCTCCCTCACATTTCTCAAACCCATTTTCCAGTAGATAGGCATCTATCCTACTGTACCATGCTCTTGGTGCTTGTTTCGGCCCATACAGAGCCTTCATCAACTTACATACCGTGTGCTCTTGGCCTTCTTTTTCATAGCCTAGAGGTTGTTCAACATAAACCTCTTCCATCAATACTCCATTTAGGAATGTTGATTTCACATCCATTTGGTAAAATTTCCATTTGTGTTGTGCTGCTATGGACAACATTGCTCTTACTATTTCCATTCTTGAAACTGGTGAAAAAGTTTCCTCATAATCTCTTCCTTGTTGCTGCTTGTAGCCATTGACAACAAGTCTGGCCTTGTGCCTTTCAATCTTACCTTCAACATTTCTTTTGGTTTTATAAACCCATTTTACTCCAATAACTTCTTTACCTTTTGGGAGATCAACTAATTCCCATGTATTGTTCTTCTCTATTGCATTTATTTCTTCATCCATAGCATCTATCCATTTCTTATCTTTTACATCTTCTTAAAAATGAATAGGATCTTCTACATTACAATAAAAAGCAAATAAAGAGTTCATACCTTCATTATTTTCTTCTTTCTCATAGATTTCATTCAGACTTCTGAACCTGGTTCCTCTTTCACTTGTTGAACTTGTGTTTGTAGAAGCACTCAAATATGCTCCTTGTGATGTGCTTGCAGAAGCACTATCATCGCTTCTCAAGGGTGTTCTCATACCAACTTGTGGTGTCCCTTGCTGTCCTCATGTTGGTGGAGGTGGTGCTACTAATGAGGGATTTCTTTCAACCATTTCTTCCTCATCTTCATCATGAGACAAACAGATTTTTACATTCATTGTTTTCTCAATGCTTCCATCCCAAGCTTCTTCCTCAATAAAATTCACATCTTTTATTATCATAAACTTCTTTGTGGATGGGTTATACAATATGTATGCCTTTGATTCGTCAATGTATCCTACAAATATGCACTTCTCCCCCTTACTGTCCAACTTCTTCCTTAGATGATCTGGAATGTGTGCATAAGCCACACAACCAAATACTCTCATGTGGGTGACAAATTTTTTTATGCCACTCCATGCTTCTTCCAGAACTCTGTTCATCACACTCTTTTTTGGGCATCTATTCAAAACATATGTTGCACGACATATAGCTTCAACCCAATATTCATTTGGCAAATGTTTTTCCTTCATCATACTTCTTACCATATCCATGATGGTTTTGTTTTTCCTTTCAGCAACTCCACTTTGTTGTCGTGTAAACCTTGCTATAAATTGCTTATGAATTCCATTTTCTCTACAAAACTGCAGAAAATCCTTGGAGACATATTCTCCTCCTCTATCAGTTCTAATAGCTTTTATATGCTGCCCACTTTGATTCTCTACAAGAGCTTTAAAGTGGCAGGACTTCTCAAACACTTCATTCTTCATCTTCATGAAATATACCCATGTTTTCCTTGTGTAATCATCAATAAAGGTCAGCATATAGTGGTTGCCTGCTAATGATGGTGTTTTCATTGGTCCACACAAATCATAATGGACTATTTCTAAAGGTGATTTTTCCCTTATGCTCTTTCCTGATGGAAAGATTTCTCTGTGATGTTTTCGCAAGATGCAGCCTTCACAAAGGTTGTCTGATTTCTCAATCAAAGGTAATACCTTTAACATACCTTTTTTGTGTAACAAATTCAGACCTCCAAAGTTGAGATGTCCAAATCTCAAATGCCATAACTAGTTTTCATCCTTCGCTTCTCTTTGGTAAGTTTCTTGTGTCACTGCTGCCATTGCAACTACTTTCTTCAAATCTGCTCTCATCTTGAGAGGAAACATTTGGTTTCTTGTCATCTTCACTTGTGAAATCCTTTGCTTTCTTGGTGGTATGTCCATGATGGTACATACATCATCTTCAAATAATACACTGTAACCTTTCTGAATGAGTTGTCCAATGCTCAAAAGGTTACACTTCATACCAAGTACATAGTATACATCTTGTTATCACACCCTAAATTTTCAAAACATCATTGTGTCAACTTTGCTTTTGGTCATGGTTTCAAGTAGGTATTGAGTCATTTTAATTTTTTAGGGGTTAAGTGATAGGGTTAGAGTCTCATTTTCATTTACAAAATAAAGTCCAACAACCTTATTTCATACCTTGAGTGTCTCATACCATGTTTACAAAGTCAAGTTTTTAACCATTTTGAAAAGAAATTGGAATTAGCCATGAAACCATGTTTTCGTAGCGCAGAAAGTGTAAAAATCCTGTTTTGCACTACGAAAATGCTACTATTTTCGTAGTGCGCTACGAAATGGCTGAAACATCCTTTTTCAACAAAAAACCCTATTTTTCGGCTTTAGGTAGTAAACTTCCAAAGGGGTTCCTGAGCAACTGAAAACTCATTTTTGAAATCTGAAAGAGGTCTTTCTTCCTAACATAATGAACTACAAAAACCACTTTCATTTTCTTCAAATTCATTATGAGGTGGGAGAAATTTATGGTTTAAATTGCGCTATGAAACTGCTGAAAGTCATTAAGAGAAAAACTTTGTTTTCAGGTTTTAGCAGTCTTTTTCAAGATCAGTTTCTGGCCACATGAAAAAGTATTTTGGAATTATGAAGGAGGTTTCTCTTCATAAAATATCCAACTACAATAATCTATCTCAATTTTTTCATAAGTGTTACCAGTTGGGAGATACAAGGCTTTCTTTGAAGCCATCTTTTCAGAAATCAGAATTTTCCATTTTCACACATGATGTTCAAAGACAGTTTCTAAGCAGTAGGAGAGGTATTGCAAAAAACCAAGAGAGGTTTTTGTTAAAGACAAAATTTTTTCCAAAAGACTCTTTCAGTTTCTCAAAATAAATTTTTGATAAGGAGATAAAAGCTCTATCTCAACACCTATTTTTCAGGTAAAAACACTGAGGTAAAATGACCAATTCATAAATGGAAAATGAGAATTAAATTTTGTGAAGATTATGATTTTGGTTCATATAGATAAGAGGCTATATTTATGAGAATGATAAATGTTAAGTTAAGGGCTACTAACAGGAGAATGAAGAGGCAGATGGAAGATCTTGAAATTGAATTGACAAAGTCTGAAAGTTAGCTACAACAGAGATAAACAGAACAAGAAGTGACAATCACTTAATACAATTTTGTTATGGAGAAGAACACTACTCTTGAAGACATTTCAAAGTCAGCTTGTTTTGTTTATTAAGATCTATGAAAATCATTAAAAGGTGCAAATATTATTGAATTCTGAAGATTGTGGAAAAACTGTGTAAAAAGACATACACAACAGTTTCGTAGTGCGCTACGAAACTGCTGTAGGTGCATTTTTGAGTATTCTATAAGGGTTTCAAGAGGTAAAAACATCTGGTTTTTGAGTGTTGTTGCTCCAAGAGGGTGAAAAGGGTGCACAAATGAGAATTCAAGTGTCAAGGTAGAAGAAATTGGATGGTTAAGAGATATTCACAAAGATATAGATTCTGCGCTACGAAAACAGCTTCTATTTTCGTAGTGCATACACCTCATCTCTCTTTATACTTTTTCAAAGGCTTAGTTTTTGTAAAAGTGGAAAGGCATGGTTCCATGGAAATGATAACACATGTCAATTATCTCAAAAAGTCAATATTTCCAGCAAAAGGGTTCGAAGATCATCAATGAAGATAAAGGCTTAAATGCAGAAAACAGGTTTCCTGGTTTTTAGGGCAGATAAGACATGAGTCAGCAAGATCTCATAACAAGGTCGGAGGCATCACCAAATTCGATCTCATGAGGTTTCAACTGTCAAAGGAAGTATTTAAGTCTTAAATAAGGTTGTTGAAACATGTTTTAGGAGTTTCACTCCTATTTGTATTAGGACTCCTAGAAGAGACAGTTAGCTGTCAGTTGTAATTAAGAATCTGTTTTAGGAGTAGTATAGGTGTCAATAATAGAAATTTGAATTCTCTCCTTGAGGATGATAGAATCCAATATTTTAAAATATATATATGAAGCAAGAGGTCGAATTAGCAAGGGGTTGGAGATCTTTCGGCCCAGCTACTGTTTCATGTTATGAAATATAACCAGTAATACAGAGAGGTCTTTTTCTGAACAGATCTGTTTGATGTTATGAAATATAACCAGTAATACAGAGAGGTCTTTTTCTAAACAGATCTGAGTTTCTCATAGGGTTTAGTGTTTTCTTGATCTATATGTTACTTTTAATTACTTGCAGTAGATCTTATTACTATTACTCAGAATTCACAACCATGTGCTCTGACTTCCTTTAGTAATGGGATGACTGTGTTTTTCCTGTATCTTGTGAGTAAACTACCTTTGAAACCCTTGCAGTAAATTTCATTGCTATTAATAAGAATTCACAATCATGTGCTCTGACTTCCTTTAGTAATGGAATTATTATTTTTAGCAGTAGATCTCATTTGCTATTACTCATAATTCACAACTATGTGCTCTGACTTCCTTTGGTAATGAGATGACTGTGTTTTTCTGCATTTTGTGAGTAAATTACCTTTGAACCATTAGTAGTAGATTCCATTGATATTACTTATAATTCATAACCCTATGCTTTGAATTCCTTTATTAATGGAATTACTGTGTTGACCTATGTTCTTGAGTGAATTATCTTTGTTTAAAAAACCCATTTGCCTCAACTTCCATGTCCAGAAACCTTGCCACTGAATCTACTGACTTGTTGACCCCATAGCCCAATGGTAGAAAGCCTTCATATTTCAACCTACAAACACACAAAACCAAGATAGAGTTAGCCATCTATATTATCATTAATCAATATCATAAATCCTTGAGAGAGCCCTCTCAGGCTGAGGAGGCTAAGCCTCAGCTAAAAGATTGGTTTGAAATAGTTACACTGAGGTAGTCTGATCAACAGTCTATCAGGGTCCTATTTTGGTGATAACATTTTGGTGCGTCTGCTGGGAGTCTGAAGATTACTCATTCCATAAAAATCATGAAGATGAACTCTTGAAGGTAGCAGGAGCTCAGAAATATTTTCGAGGCTGCAAAACTACCTTGGCGACTCCTTTGTTGAAGAATTCAAAATTTGTAGATTCTTGGTGATTCCACTAGACTTATGAAGAACTCATATGCTGCCATTCTTATTTCAAGGTATGCATGCATAATTTTTTTAGGAATTCATGGTTTCCCAAATCATTTTCCCAAGGATACATATTTTTTAAGGAATGGTCCAAAATTCAATGGAGAAGATTTGAGTCTAACTTTGAAGCATATATCAGATTTCTGTGATTTTACTGAGCTTCTTAGAGTCAAACATGAAGATGTTTGCATTATGTTGTTCTATGATTCATTTCAAGGGAAATGTAAACAATGGATTGAAATTTTTCTTGCCAGATCTATTAAGTCATTTGTAGACTTTTGGCTTATGTTTTTGGAGGAATGGATAGATAGAACCGAGTTGGTGGCAAACTCTCCTTCAATCCAAGGTTTCAAACAATGGAATGATGATCATATTAATGAAGAAATAGATGAAAATTTTTCTTTGTTCTTGTCTTCTTATCTAAAATCATTTGAGTGAAAAACAGAAGATAAGATGAAAATTTTGGATGAAGTTGCTAAGAACATTGAGAAAGACATTGAAGGTTTACAAGGTCAAATTCAATCATATAGACTTCATGATCATGATCATTCTTTTCAAAAGCTTTTTATGGCAGAAGACAAAGAGAGGGTGTTGCTTCCTTTCTCTTTTGAGATTGAGGAATGAAGATCAGTTTGAACATCCAGAATGTTATGAAAATTATCAAATTAATCATGTCTTTTTTGACCCTATAGCTGACTACATGGAAAATATTTACTGTTCATATTTCCAGTTATATTTTCATCTTGAAGATCAGTTACATTTCATGTTTCCTTGGTTATTTCAGTATCATGTTTATTTTTGCTTCAAGCACAGTCAAGAGATTCAAGAGTCAGATCAGATCAATGACTGGCTTCATTGTACGTTTCATGTTCCTTGGGCTACAAATGGATATTGCAGCTGATAGGGTAGGTAGGAGTGTGTGAATAAGCTCAAATTTGACTGAGCATCTTTTCAGTAGGTATAGATTTGTTTCTTATGCAATGATTATCAAGCTTAAGCCCAATTTGAAGGCCATTAAAGCTTGAGGAGAAGCTTGGAAAAATTTCAGAGTTTTATTATAAAGGATGGATAACAGCACTAGAGCTACCGGTTCTTAGTATACCACAGGGGCACACTATCCCAAGTGGAGCCACTATTATCACACCCTAAATTTTCAAAGCATCATTGTGTCAACTTTTCTTTTGGTCATGGTTTAAAGTAGGTCTTGAGTCATTTTAAGTTTTTAGGGGTTAAGTGATAGGGTTAGAGTATCATTTTCATTTACAAAATAAAGTCCAACAACCTTATTTCATACCTTGAGTGTCTCATACCATGTTTAGAAAGTCAAGTTTTTAACCATTTTGAATTTTTTTTGGAATTAGCCATGAAACCACGTTTTCGTATCGCAGACAGTGTAAAAAACCTGTTTTGTGCTACAAAAATGTTGCTATTTTTGTAGCACACTACAAAATGGCTGAAACAACCTTTTTCAGCAAAAAACCCTGTTTTTCGGCTTTAGGTAGTCAACTTCCAGAGGGGTTCCTGAGAAACTGAAACTCATTTTTGAAAACTGAAAGAGGTTTTTCTTCCTAACATACTGAACTACAAAAAATATTTCATTTTCTTCAAATTCTCTATGAGGTGGGAGAAATTAATGGTTTAACTTGTGCTACGAAACTGCTGAAACCCATTGAGAGAAAAACTCTGTTTTCTGGTTTTAGCAGTATTTTTCAAGATCAGTTTTCGGCCACATGAAAAATTATTTTGGAATTATGAAGGAGGTTTCTCTTAATAAAATATCCAGCTAGAATAACCTATCTCAATTTTTTCGTAAGTGTTACCAGTTGAGAGATACAATGCTTTCTTTGAATCCATCTTTTCAGAAATCAGAATTTTCCAGTTTCACACATGATGTTCAAAGACAGTTTCTGAGCAGTAGGAGAGGTATTGCAAAAAACCAAGAGAGGTTTTGTTCAAGACAGCATGGTTTCCAAAAGAATCTTTCAATTTCTCAAAATACAGTTTGGATAAGGAGATAAAAGCTCTGTCTCAACACCTATTTTTCAGGTAAAAACAGTGAGGTAAAATGACCAATTCATAAATGGAAAATGAGGATTAAATTTTGTGAAGATTATGATTTTGGTTCATATAGCTAAGAGGCTAGATTTATGAGAATGATAATTTTTAAGTTAAGGGCTACTAACAGGAGAATGAAGAGGTAGATGGAAGATCTTGAAATTCAATTGAAAAAGTTTGAAAGTCAGCTACAACAGAGATAAACAGAACAGTAAGTGACAATCCCTTAATACAATTTTGTTATGGAGAAGAACACCACTCTTGAAGACATTTCGAAGTCAGCTTGTTTTGTATATTAAGATCTATGAAAATCATCAAAAGGTGCAAATATTCTTGAAGTCTGAAGATTGTGGAGAAACTGTGTAAAAAGACATACACAACAGTTTCGTAGCGCGCTATGAAACTGCTGTAGGTGTAGTTTTGAGTATTCTATAAGGGTTTCAAGAGGTAAAAACATCTGGTTTTTGAGTGCTGTTGCTGCTAGAGGATGGAAAGGGTTCATAGATGAGAATTCAAGTGTCAAGGTAGAAGAAATTGGATGGTTAAGAGATATTTACAAAGATATAGATTCTGCGCTACGAAAACAGCTTCTATTTTCGTAGCGCATACACATCATCTCTCTTTATACTTTTTCGAAGGCTTAATTTTTGTAAAAGTGGACAGGCATGGTTCCATGGAAATAATAACACATGCAACTTATCTTAAAAAGTCAATATTTCCAACAAAAGGGTTCGAAGATCATCAATGAAGATAAAGGCTTAAATGCAGAAAATAGGTTTCCTGGTTTTTAGGGAAAATAAGACATGAGTCAACAAGATCTCATAACAAGGCTGGAGGCATCACCAAATTCGACATCATGAGGTTTCAGCTGTCAAAGGAAGTATTTAAGTCTTAGATAAGGTTTTTGAAACATGTTTTAGGAGTTTCAATCCTATTTGTATTAGGACTCCTAGAAGAGATAGTTAGCTGTCAGTTGTAATTAAGAATATGTTTTAGGAGTAGTATAGGTGTCAATAATAGAAATTCGAATTCTCTTCTTGAGGATGATAGAATCCAATATTGTAAAAGCTATATATGAAGCAAGAGGTCAAATTAGCAAGGGGTTGGAGACTTTTTGGCCCAGCTACTATTTGATGTTATGAAATATAACCAGTAATATAGAGAGGTCTTTTTCTGAATAGATCTGTTTGATGTTATGAAATATAACCAGTAATATAGAGAGGTCTTTTTTTGAACAGATCTAAGTTTCTCATAGGGTTTAATGTCTTCTTGATCTATATGTTACTTTTAATTACTTGCAGTAGATCTTATTACTATTACTCAGAATTCACAACCATGTGCTCTCACTTCCTTTAGTAATGGGATGAATGTGTTTTTCCTATATCTTGTGAGTAAACTACCTTTGAAACCCTAGCAGTAAATTTTATTGCTATTACTCAGAATTCACAATCATGTGCTCTGACTTCCTTTAGTAATGGAATTATTGTGTTTAGCAGTAGATCTCATTTTCTATTACTCAAAATTCACAACCATGTGCTCTGACTTCCTTTAGTAATGAGATGACTGTGTTGTTATGCATTTTGTGAGTAAATTACCTTTGAACCATTAGCAGTAGATTCCATTGCTACTACTTAGAATTCATAACCCTATGCTCTGACTTCCTTTAGTAATGGAATTATTTTGTTGACCTATGTTCTTGAGTGAATTATCTTTGTTTAAAAAACCCATTTGCCTCAGCTTCCATGTCCAGAAACCTTGCCACTGAATCTATTGACTTGTTGACTCCATAGCCCAATGGTAGCAAGCCTTCATCTTTCAACCTATAAAGAAACAAAACCAAGATAGAGTTAGCCATCTATATTATCATTAATCAATATCATAAATCCTTGAGAGAGCCCTCTCAGGCTGAGGAGGCTAAGCCTCAACTAAAATATTGGTTTGAAATAGTTACACTGAGGTAATTTGATCAGCAGCCTATCAGGGTCCTATTTTGGTGATAACACATCTGATATGGATCTCCTTTATCCTTTCTTTGTCAAAACACTTATTCTACCTTTCCCCATGACAAAGACTTTACTATCTGTCCCCAATGTTACTTGAGACTTCACATTTTCATCCAATATGGAAAAAACAGAAATGTTTCTAGTCATATGGTTGCTACGTCCTGAATCTAGAAACCATATATCTTCATTCTTTTCTTCAACCATATTACATGCTAAAAACAAATTCTCTTGACTCAGAGTCTCTTTAGTGAAATTAGCACTGGGTATATTACCCATGTCACTCTATTTATTCCTACATTCATTGGCATAATGCCCATACTTCTTACAATAATGACATTGGACTTGGGATTTATCATACCTTTGTACATGTGCTTCATTTTGTCCACCTTTTTGTCTAATACCTTGGCTTTGATTCTGAGTTTGGTTGTTGCCCCTTCCACTTGTAGTTGTAAGGCTATTTATTCCTTTGTTTTGGCTTCTGCCTCTACCTTTTCCTCTGTAGTTTGATTTGCCTTGACCTCTTCCTCTTCCAAAGGACATTTGGGTCTTGAAGGCATGATCCAAAGATGAGTTTGTTGTTCTGCTCAACCTTTGTTCATGTTTCATCAATGATGCATGAATTTCATCAACAGTAAACATTGAGAGATCCTTTGTCTCTTCAATGGTTGTTACTATTACATCAAATCTTGAGGGTAGGCTCCTCAATACTTTTTCCACTATTATTCTTTCTTCTATTGTCTCTCCATGATATCTCATTTGGGTAATCAACCCAATCAACAATGTGGAGAATGATTCTATTGTATCAGACTCTTTCACGAAAATGACTTCAAAATCTCTTCTCATTAATTGAAGCTTTGTTGTTTTTACCTTCTCCATTCCTTGATAGGTTGTCTGGAGGGTATCCCATGCATCCTTGTACTTCTTTGCTGCTGTAATTCTTAGAAATATGCTTTCATGCACTGCCTGATAGAGATAGAAGAGGGATTTTGGGTCCTTCTTTCTATTACTCTTAAGCAAATCCTTCTTTTCCTGTGTTAAGACATTAAATGCTTGTTCATCTACTGGTTCTTCTAAACCATATTCAAATAGCTCCCATAAATCTTGAGATGCAAATAGGGCTCTCATTGTGATTGCCCAATAGTCATAGTTCTTCCCATTGAACTGTGGGAGTTGAGTATTTCCCATACTCGTGCTTCTGTTGGCTCCTGGCATTGCTAGCATTGCAAAACTATGCTAAGAATTTGACTGTGTATTTAAACAAACTTTCTCACTGCTAGAGAGATAAAATTTGTCTCTTAAAACTCTTAAGACTTCTCTTTTACAGTTCTCTAGACTGTACCTTAAAACAAACAATATTTATGTTTTTAATAAATAGCTGACTTGATGAACCTTCACTCTGTTGGAGAAATGCTTCAACAATCTTCTTCTTCTTTTCCTACATCTTCTTTAGCAACTGCTGAGAGCATGGATTTGCTACGATACCATGTTGGAATTTATGATGATTCCTTAACAAACAGTGAGGAACAAAAGGGTCCTTTGTCAACACAAAGATTTTAAAATAAACTTGGAGATGGAGCAAATAAAACACTATCTTTCATTTAAGCATTCAACTGTTACAAAAAAAACATTTCCCTCAGAATTGTTGTTCTAGATTTACACTTGTTGCTTCTCTGCTCTCGGCATACATTGTCTCACACAGTTTTTTTCTATATCTATCTTACACAGTCTCCCTCACTTAAATTGCATTATACTCTCTGTTGTCTATATATATATTGTAAACATATATGTTTACAATATATATAAAATAAACCTAAGTTTAAAATTTATTAAATAAAACTATCGTTGGTGTATTTGTAAAACTATATTAAAACATTAAACCAAAGTTCAAACGTTATAAAATCATATAGTGAAACATTTCAACACATCATGCGATGGGTTATTGCATCGATTAACCCATCTGCTGACTGTGCATCCAAACCTTGCGACGATGCGCAATTGGTCGAGGGCTTGTGAGCTGGCACTAGGGGGGTCAGATTTATCGCGCGATCGCAAAGAGCCCGTGACGTAAGCACTAGTTCATGTGATAAGAATTTAATTGGTTAACGCGGTGGTCGACATGGTATGGTGGGACCAGACTATCGCGTAAGTTCTACGGGGATGACATAGATGACGGGTTCATGCGACGAGTGCGTGATTGGTTGAGCACGGAGTGATGTGGACTGTTGGGGTCCACAGAAACGATGTGGTTAGTTTTGAATTCAAAACAAAATGCGGGAGTAAAAGCGGTTGGTACATAATGTTTATGGCGGGTAGGTGCAAAGGTTAATGGCGTAGGTAACATGGTCAAACCACAATTTGCAAATCAGAACAAGGGCTATGACAATGGGAAAAATTGACTATTTGCAGGGGATTTAAACACAGGAAATTCAATGCATGATTGAGTGAAAACCAAGACAAGAAATTTTTTCTCCTGTCCTTCAAAAATTCACATCAAAATTTAAGTTTCGTTGTCCTGCTACTCAGGTGGCACTTGGGATTATCTCCAACAAAGTTGTTATCACTCCACTCCATTCCTTTGCGTTTACTCGTCTCCACCAAATCCCCACCTTCAATGCCAATCTCCTCTAAAATTGAAGAAGAAGCTATATCCTCGAGTTTGATAGCCTCTTTTAGCTCTGCCACTACCTCGGTCATGCTCGGTCTACAAGAGTGTTCCACCTGAACACATCTCATTGCTACTTTGGCAAAGTGAATAATGGATTTCATGTCGTAACTTCCGCCCAAACTCTTTTCTATGATCTCTGTTATTTTGCCAACATCGTCATCTAGTATATACGGTGTTTCCTGTAAATGTGCCTAGAATTTTTGTTAATGTAGTTTAACAATATGCCCTACAAAACATTCTGTTGTCAGCGCTCTTCAATATTTATATTTTGATAAGATTCCTTACCCATCGAATTATTTGTACATCCTCTTCCACCAGTTTTAGATCTATTGGTGCTCTACCACACATTATTTCTAGTATAACCACGCCAAAACTATACACATCACTCTTTTCTGTCAACATTTGAGTGTTTTAATACCTGTGGTTCTAAATAGTTAATTGAAAGTTCGTCACAACGAAAATACAAATTTACAAAATTTGTGTGCATTCTTAATAATGGGTTGAATTCGCTCTACAATAAAAAAAATGAAAAAAGAAAAAAACCATTACTCTGGATCGAGGTATCTGAACGTTCCTTTCACTGCAGTGGTAACATGAATAGTTTGTCCATCAATTGTCATCCTTGAAAAACTGAATCTGCTACTTTTCCATCCAAGTTTCCATCTAATAGGGTGTTAGCGGTCTTGATGTCCCTGTGAATTATCTTCGGAGTGCAACCAACGTGTAAGTATTTGAGGCCTTCACAATATGGAAATCGCAGGTAGATCAAATGAGATATATGTAGGGTTCCCGTGATTTGTCTTTATGTTTTTTAACAGTAATAAATACATAAAACAACGAACATTTTCATTCTACAAATATAATGTACATAAAAATGATAGAGAGATTTACCATGTGTTGCATCTAACACTATTTTGAGCCGTGTTTTCCAAGTCAGCTGGGAGTTTTCTGCAGTAGGACCTGTAAATGAAAATAAAAACTAAATGCTTGTGGATTACCTTGCTATTCTATCCAATGAAACAAAAATATCTTCAAGCAATGAAATTTACCATAAATATGGTCCCTCAAGGACCCTTTTGACATGTGCTCGTAAAAAACCATAACCTCTCCAGTTTCGTTGCAGTAGCCTAGCAAAGATACTAAATTCCTATGATTGATTCTGGAAAGAACATCCACCTGTTCATGAGATACATGCGCGGTCAAAACTGGCTTTCTTAGATTGGATCAAAATTGAACCGTCTTAATTACATGGTAATATTTAAGCATTACCTCATTCAGAAACTCGTCAACTCCCTGATGGGAGAATAATGAGAGAACTTTTACAACGATCTCTTTTCCTTCTGGCAATTTACCATAGAAGACAGATCCAAATCCCCCTCGTCCTATCTCCCAACTAAAATTTTTTGTAGCAGTTGTCATCTCATCTAGAGTAAAGGCATGTCACTTTTTTGGATTGGGCACCTTAATCCTCGAGTTTTCTGCAATCCTCTCTATTGAAATTTCTAAATATTCCAAACACACAGAGAGGAAATAAAATTCCTCCGCTAACACAGAGAAATCAATGCAACAATGTGGACAGAGATGGAGAAAAAATTCTAATTCATTAAGCCTGAAAACTATTACAAAATGAGAATCTTCTTCAGAACTTCAGTTCTGGATTACAATGAAAAATATTCTGTTTGACTGCTACAAACACAGTGCCACAATAATCTACTTCTCTGTCTCTCTGTCTATTCTTATTACACAGCCACTCTACTTTTTTCTGCCTTCGAGCATATGCTTTATAACATACAGTGCAGGTTTCATTACAATATTTATATCTATATTGTAAATATGATATATTTACAATATATATATTATAAAACACTTATAACCTAAGTTTTAAAATTAAACTATCGCATCATTTTAATAAAAGCATAAAAAATTAAACCTAAGGTCTGAAACCTTATAAACATTAATTCGCGGATTTCAAATCTCTTTATGCAAAATGGTTAATGCATTATCGCATCCATTTTTCTGTCGGATGAATGGACTTCAAAACATGTGATAGCACCGCTATTGGCTGATGCTTGACATGCTGGCAGACTTCAAATTGAATTCAAAACGATTCAATTTCTTATCGCATCCATCTGAGGGCTTGGTGACTGTGCACCGGATCTGTGCGATAAGCTCGCCATTGGTTGACGGCTTTGTAAATTGGCGGAGGTGGGCCATCGCCTATCGTAAGGTTTAGGAACTAATGACGTAGGCTCCGGGAACGTGCGATCGGCACGGGATTGGCTGTGGAGTTAAGACGTGGAATCGGTGGGGACCACTACTATGACATGGTGTATTCAAATGAAACAAATGTGCAGGGTTTTAATGGTTGGTGTATAGTGTAATGGCGCAAGGGTGTAAGGGTTTTAAATGCAGGTAGGTGCAGTAGATAAGGAGCGGTGGGGTTGCGTGGTTTGACCACAGTTTTTAAATGCAAAACAGGGCTACGACCATATACAAAAATTTGAATTTGCAGGTGATTTAAAACCAGATTTAATGCACAATGGAGTGAAAATTTAAACAAAATAAAATTGTTGTTATTGCTGTGTCCTTATCCCATAAAAAATTTAAGTCTTTGTCCTTCTGCTCCAGTCTGCAGTTGGAATTAATTTCCAACACTCCCCCTTAATTACAACTGTTGCTTTCTTCCATACCCAGACATTTTCTTAAATAATTAAAACTCTTCTGCCCCAATGGTTTTGTTAAAATATTAGCAAACTTCTCTTCTGTTCTGCAATGCTTTAGAACTATTTCTCCATTTCTCACTAACTCTCTAATATAATGATACTTGGCATCAATGTGTTTCGTCCTTTTATGAAACACTAAATTCATTGAAAATGTTATTGCTAAGCTATTATCACCATACATTGTTATGCCTTTTATCTGTTCATGACACAAACTTCTCAACATTCTCCTCATCCAAACTGCTTGACATGCTGCTGCTGTAGCTGCCACATACACTGCATCTGCTATTGATAAAGCCAAAATTGGATGTTTCTTAAAAGCCCATGAAATGGCTCTTGATCCCATATGAAAAACATATCTAGAGGTGCTTTTCCTATCATCTATACTTCCAGCACAATCACTGTCAGTATATCCAATAAGTTCAAAATTTTCTGAAGTGGTGTATAAAATACCATACCTCTTTGTTCCTTTCACATACCTCAAAATTATTTTTGTTGCTTCCCAATGTGCCTCCTTTGGCCTTTCCATAAATATGGAAATTAAACTCACAACATGCATAATATCAGGCCTAGTTGTAGTCAAATACATCAGGGTGCCAACTATGCTCTTATACAAACTTGGATCAAAATCCTTGTTGTTGTCTTCCTTGCTCAACTTCAATTCCATCACTGTAGGAGTAATTGCTGCTTTGCAATCATGCATGTTAAATATTTCCAAAACTTTTTTAACATACTTTGCTTGAGAAATAAAAATATTATTTTCATTTTTCTCTTCTTCTATTCCTAATAAGTATCTCAACAATCCCATATTAGTCATTTCAAATTCATCCTACATGACTGTTTTAAAATTCTCAATGAGGTAAGCATCATTACCTATGAATATAACATAATCAACATACAAAACAACAATGAGCATTTTACCATCCTTTTCTTTGATGTATAATGTGGGTTCTTCTTCACATTTCTCCAACCCATTTTCTAGTAGATAGGCATCTATCCTACTGTACCATGCTCTTGGTGCTTGTTTCATCCCATACAGAGCCTTATTCAATCTGCATACTTTGTGGTCTTGGCCTTATTTTTCATATCCCAAAGGTTGTTCAACATAAACCTCTTCCATCAATACTCCAGTTAGGAATGTTGATCTCACATCCATTTGGTAAACCTTCCACTTTTATTGTGCTGCTATGGGCAACACTGCTCTTACTGTTTCTATTCTTGCAATTGGTGTAAATGTTTCTTCATAATCTCTTCCTTGTTGCTGCTTGTAGCCTTTGACAACAAGTCTTGCCTTGTGCCTTTCAATATTACTTCAGCATTACTTTTGGTTTTATAAACCCATTTTACTCCAATTACTTCCTTGCCTTTCGAGAGATCAACTAATTCCCATTTCTTGTTCTTCTCTATGGCATTTATCTCTTCATCCATAACATCTATCCATTTCTTATATTTTACTACTTATTCAAAATGAATAGGATCTTCTACATGACAATACAATGAAAATAAAGAGTTCATACCTTCATTTGCTGCCTCTTGCTCATAGATTTCATTCAGACTTATAAATTTGGTTCCTTTTTCACTTTTTGAACTTGTGCTTGTATAAGCACTCAAATCTGCTCCTTGTGATGTGCTTGGAGAAGCACTGTCATCACTTCTCAAGGGTGTTCTCATACTTGCTTGTGGAGTCCCTTGCTGTCCTTATGTTGGTGGAGGTGGTGCTACTAATGAGGGATGTCTTTCAGCAATTTCTTCCTCATCTTCATCATGAGACAAATAAGTTTTAACATTCACTGTTTTCTCAATGCTTCCATCCCAAGCTTCTTCTTCAATAAATTGTACATCTCTAATTATCATAAATTTCTTGGTAGATGGGTTATACAATCTGTATTCTTTGGATTATTCACTGTATCCTACAAATATGCACTTCTCCCCCTTACTGTCCAACTTCTTCCTTAGCTGATCTAGAATGTGTGCATAAACCACACAACCAAAGACTCTCATGTGGGTGACACACTATTTTATGCCACTCCATGCTTCTTCAGGAACTCTATTCATAACACTCTTTGTTGGGCATCTATTCAAGACATATGTTGCACAATGTACAACTTCAACCCAATATTAATTTGGCAAATTTTTTTCCTTCAACATACTTCTTACCATATCCATGATGTTTCTATTTTTCCTTTCAACAACTCCATTTTTGTGAGGTGTATACCTTGCTGTAAATTGCTTGTGTATTCCATTTTCTCTGCAAACTCGCATAAATTCTTTGGAGATGTATTCTCCTCCTCTGTTTGTTCTTAAGGCTTTAATATGATGCCCACTTTGATTCTGTACAAGAGTCTTAAAGTGGCAAAACTTCTAAAACACTTCACTCTTCAACTTCAAGAAATAAACCCATGTTTTTCTTGTATAATCATCAACAAAGGTTAGCATATAATGGCTGCTTGCTAATGATGGTGTTTGCATTGGTCCACACAAACCAGAATGGACTATTTCTAAGGGTGATTTTTCCCTTATTCTCTTTCCTAATGGAAATATTTCTCTGTGTTGTTTGCCCAAGATGCAACCTTCACAAAGGTTGTCCGGTTTCTCAATCAATGGTAATCCCTTTACCATTCCTTTCCTATGCAACAAATTTAGACCTCCAAAGTTGAGATGTCCAAATATTAGGTGCCATAACTAGTTTTCATCATTTACTTCTCTTTGGAATGTCTCTTGTGTCACTACTGCCATTGCAACCCCTTTCTTCAAATCTACTCTCATCTTGAGAGGAAACATTATGTGTCTTGTCATCTTCACTTGTGCAATCCTCTGCTTTCTTGGTGGTATGTCCATGATGGTGCATAGATCATCTTCAAAAAATACATTTTAGCCTTTCTGAATGAGTTTTCCAATGCTCAAAAGGTTACACTTCATACCAGGCACATAGTATACATCTGATATGGATTTCCTTTCTCCTTTCTTTGTCACAACACTTACTCCGCCTTTTCCCATGATAGAGACCTTACTGTATGTCCCCAATGTTACTTGAGACTTCACAATTTCATCTAACATGGAAAACATAGAAATGTTTCCAGTCATATGGTTGCTACATCCTGAATCTAGAAACCATATATCTTCATTCTTTTCCTTAGCCATATTACATGCTTAAAAAAAAAATTCTTGACTGAGATTTTCTTTTGTAAAATTAGCACTGGGTCTACTACCCATGTCACTCTGTTTCTTCCTACATTCATTGGCATAATGGCCATACTTCTTACAGTAATGACATCAGACTTGGGATTTATCATACCTTTTTCCATGTGCTTGATTTTCTCCACCTTGTTGGCTGTTGCCTTAGCCTTGGTTCTAATTTTGGTTGCTGCCCCTTCCACTTGTATTTGCAGGGTTGCTTCTTCCTCCTCTATTTTGGTTTCTGCCTCTTTCTTTTCCTCTGTAGTTTGATCTGCCTTGACCTCTTCCTCTTCCAAAGGACATTTGGGACTTGAAGGCATGCTCCAAACATGAGTTTTCCGTTCTACTCAGTCTTTGTTCATGTGTCACCAAAGATGCATGAAGCTCATCAACAGTAAACAACGAGAGATTATTTTTCTCTTCAATGGTTGTTACTATCACATCAAATCTTGAGGGTAAGCTCCTCAACACTTTCTCCACTATTCTTCTTTCTTCTATGCTATCTCCATGAGATATCATTTGGGTAACAAACCTAATCAACAATGTGAAGAATGAGTCTATTGTATCAGACTATTTCATGCAAATGACTTCAAAATCTCTTCTTATTAATTAAGGCTTTGTTGTCTTTACCTTCTCCATACCTTGATAGGTTGTCTGTAGGGTATCCCATGCATCCTTGGACCTCTTTGCTGCTGTAATTCTTGGAAATATACTTTCATGTACTGCCTGATAGAGATAGAAGAGGGCTTTTGAGTCCTTCTTCCTATTACTCTTCAGTAAATCCTTCTCTGCCTGTGTTAAGGCATTATATGCTTGTTCATCTGCTGCTTCTTCTAAACCATCTTCAACTAGCTCCCATAAATCTTGAGAGGAAAATAGGGCTCTCATTTTGATTGCCCAATAGTCATAGTTCTTCCCATTGAACTGTGGGAGTTGAGTATTTCCCATACTCATGCTTATGCTGGCTCATGCCATTGATAGCTTACTGAACTATGCTTTAAAAAAAAAAAATTGACTATGTTTTTAAATAAAATTTCTCACTGCTGAGAGATAAACTCTATCTCTTAAAAGACTTCTCTGGACTGTACTCTTTAAAACAAACACAAAACTCTGTTTTGGTAAATACCTTGTTTTTCTGAGCCTTCACACTGTTGGTGAAAAGGTTCAACAACTCCTTCTTCCTTCAGCTTCTTTGGCAAATGAAAAGAGCCTGGCGATACCATGTTGAAATTTCTGAATATTCCAAACACACAAAGAGGAAATAAAATTCCTCTGCTAACACAAAGAAATCAATGCAACAATGTGGACAGAGATGGAGAAAAATTTCTATTTCATTAAGCCTAAAAACTATTAGAAAATGAGAATCTTCTTTAGAAATTTAGTTTTGGATTACAATGCAAAATATTCTGTTTGACTACTACAAATGCAGTGCTACAATACTCTACTTCTCTGTCTCTCTGTCTATTCTTAATACACAGTCACTCTACTTTTTCCTGCCTTTGGGCATATGCTTTATAACATACAATGCAAATTTCATTACAATATTTACATATATAGTAAATATGATATATTTACAATATATATATTATAAAACACTTATAATTGTTTGACAGAAAAATCCCTCTTGCGGACAGGAGTGATCTCCCTAGTATCCTAAGGATATCTAAAAAAAATAGACATATGTAGACCATTTTCTCTAGACTATTTTGCTTAAGAATTACTAATTAACTATGGAGAGATTCTCCTACCTGAAGTCCAACTCTTATCGATATTAAATTCAGTCGTTCCATAAGGTATCGATCCAGCATGTAAGATTTGCAATCAAAGACAAGTAAATAAGATCAAAAGCATCTGCAAGATATGATAATTCAGAAGCAATAATCTATCTTAGTGATCAAGGAATCCAAGAATTAAATTATTCAAAAGATAGATGAAAAACTCAATGAGAAAATAGAATCCATTTGTATTAACTTTGAATAAAAAGAAGAAACCTTACAACCTTGACGCCTTGATGTTTGTACAGGTTCTTCTGGGGTCTCAAACAACTGTTTTCCTCAGTTTGACAAGACTCCAACTCTCTGAATCAACATAAGACTATGGCTATGAGTATGTAATCTCTCTCATGCCAATGATGCCAAATGTAGAGAGTATAATTTCTTTAGCAATTCTCTTCTACCAGCTAAGAAGTACCCTTGAGATTGAATCATGGTCTCAATTTATAGCAGAAGGGAGGTAGTTTCAGCTCCAATAAGGAAGGGATAAAGCCCTCTCATCATGGGATTTTAGCTTCAAAAACCAAGGGATAGCTCCATTTATGAAGAGATAAAGGTTCATGAATGGAAGGGGCAAATCTCGACTAGATAACGCTTCTAGAAGGCCCCAGCTAGGAGAATATTCGACCAGCTGGGCTTCTGGAAATTACTTTTATTTTTATTTTACCTTTTATGAGGGTCTGCAGTTTTAATGAGCAAAACATGTGGGATGTGCCACAAGTTTTATAGTAATAAATCACGATACCGTAGGAAATGACTAGGAAAAGTGCGGAGTTAGGATTTTTAGGGTTTTAATGAGCTTTTTCCAAATTTCAAGACTTGATTTAGGAACTTTATGATTTTGGACCTCTAAGGGAGCAATAAAATAGGTAATTATGAACCCATATAGACAGCTAAACTTCATGGTGACAATTTTTAGTGTAACATATTGCCCCCTAAAGCGTGAAGTCTCAAGTAGTTCTGAAGAGTGAAGTGCTTTATCATTCCGAGGATTGGGTTGCAGACATACCGATCGAAACCTGTAAAAACATTCAATGCAAACATATATATGTATATATCATCGCTGAGGTAGGCATTCCCATACTCATATCAAAACTAACTAAATGTTCTGGTATAGAAATGATTTTAGAATTACATCAATAGTAGACACAGCATGGACGCAGCCATTTGTCGTAAGCATTCTACTGTATCATGAATAATAAAACTCCTCACAGCCTGGATGGTAGAAACTAGATCCAGGGTCTTGATTTCCACTTCTCGAACTAGTACGATTCTATCCATGTGATTGATTATGTCGAAGTCGAACATGGTAGAAACCACTTGATTACCAGCCAATGATGTGAACTATTAACAAGTGTCGTAGAAACCACCAATAATGACAATGGCTCTCAAAGTACTCAGTACAATCCATGAAATGTGAATGAATGATTTGGAGTCGAACACTTCACGGAATCATTCGATCGAAGGTCAATGATGCAACCTGTCGTTGAAGGCGAGAACCCTACCATCAAGGCATACAGATCTCAAGGTACTGATAAGATTCTAGATCAACTTTCTAGATGATGAGTTGTCGTCGATAGAAAGTGACTTGTCGTAGGAAAGCCTATAACACGAAACCATTAGATCATTTTTTGAAGAACTTTTAGCAAGGACTGACTCAGGGATGGTCAACATGAATGGAGACAAATGTTTGCAATGAATGTTTTATTTAAACTGTCTTCTTGAACTTCACATAATGACATTGCATATGGTTTGGTGACAATTGACCTAAAGCTAATACCTAGAAACCGGCTGAAGACTTTCAATGTGGTTTGATTAACTGTTAGACAAAGGATTTTCCCAACCCAATTATCAGTGTGACAAAAGTGTCATGTTCAAGAGTGGTATACTACTTTTTAGAACAAAGTATGACAACTGGATTCATTTTCTCTCTTCTTCCCCCACCATTTCTGGCAAGTACCTCTTTATTTTTAACAAGCTTGAGGAGGATAACATTTGCTTGTTGTATAAGCTCATCCTTCGGATGAGTCCAACTTAGTATTAAAATCGAACCCTAAGAAGGAGTTGTTCATTCCTGTTTGTAATTTACAAGTCCTTTACAGTTAAGTTTTAACGAGTCAAGTATAGCTGAAACTCGGTGTTTTTCAATTTTAGGGAGTCAGAAGAAAAGATTAAGAAAACTCTGTGGGTGTACTTTTTCATAAATTTAGTCTCTCAAGCCCGAAAAAGGATAAAATAATGCAATAGATAACTCTATTGACCATGATTAGTCAATGTATACCTTTTTCGTAAATAGTCTATTTCAGTCCGGAAAAGGGGTAAACTTATACTGAAAGGACGACTATTCATTTTCTTTAACAAGTTCAAATAGTCAATTACTCAGCACTCTTTTCATTTTTAGAGAGTCTAAAAAGGGCTTAAAAGAGAACTCTAGGGTTTCGCTTTATTGTAATTTTCAAGAGCCCAAAAAAGTGATAAAAGTATACTCAATTGGTCGACTTTCAATTTAATTACGAGCAGGAAATGACGGAAAGGACTCCACATTTCCATGTGTTTTACGAGAATTAAAGATAGAAAAATAATCTCGGGATTTTGATGGGTTTAACGAGTCTTGAAAATAATAACCGAAATGGACTCAAGATAGGTTTCATTTTTATACAAGCTTGAAACATAGGAAAAATTATGCTTGAAAGTGGTTTCATTTTTACACAAGCTTGAAACGTAGGAAAACTATGCTTGAGAGTGGTTTCATTTTTACACAAGCTTGAAACGTAGGAAAACTGTGCTTGAGATAGGTTTTAATGCCCCCCAAGCATAACTTGCTAGAGCATATGCCCCCAAGCTTCATTTCATTCACCTAAGTAGATTACTGGTTCATAGGTGGATGGAATGAAGGTTCATTTACAATATTAGATGAAAGACTTGACTTGACATTTACGAGATCTAATCAAAGACTTGACTCAATTAGGAGAGGATTTGTTTCATTTTTTAACGAGCTTGACACAGTAAAAGAACTATGCTCATGGTATCTGTTTCATTTTTTAACGAGGTTGACACAGTAAAAGGAACTATCCTCACAGAAACTTGTTTCATTTTTTAATGAGGTTGACACAGTAAAAGGAACTCTCCTCATGGGTCTGTTTCATTTTTTAACGAGGTTGACACAGTAAAAGAACTCTCCTCATGGAAACCTATTTCAATTTTTAACGAGGTTGACACAGTAACAGGAACTCTCCTCAAGATGAACTGATTCATTTTTTAACGAGGTTGACACAGTAAAAGGAACTATCCTCATGGGATCTGTTTCATTTTTTAATGAGGGTGACACAGGAAAAAAACTGTCCTGATAAGGGCTTGTTTCATTTTCTAACGAGGTTGACACTATAAAAGAACTATCCTCATAGGATAACATGTTTCATTTTTTAATGAGATTGATACAGTAATAGGAACTATCCTCTTAACCTGATTAATTTTTTAACGAGGTTAACACAATAAAAGAACTATCCTCAAGGATCTCTTTCATTTTTTAATGAGGTTGGAATAGGAAAAGAACCATCCTCATGAACCTTTTCATGCCTTCCAATTGTAAGGAACACATGTCAAGGGAGAATCCTTGATCATGGCTTCCAAGAGGTCTTCATCAGAAGGAAGAACAATTCTCTGGAAGGAACATATGTCAAGGGACTTAATAGGGATAAGAAAATCACGTTCAAATAATCCCATAGAATTCACCATGTCAATTACCGGATCTAAGTCAAAGTAAGTTGAGAAAATAGTGAGAGGCTCGCTTGCATCGGTAACTGAAAACATGGGATTGGTTGCGACATAATTAACCCATGGCGGGGTAGATACCACTTTCGTATAAGGAACATTTAGGGGTGTCGGATTACAGGTAGTTGAATCAAGACTAGCAAATGAAAGTTGGTCAACAGTGACAATGTTTCCATTGTTAGAGAAATAGATCACACGAAAGAGTGTCGAGATGACAACTTTCATTGCATAGACATAGTCTCGCCCAAGGAGAAAATTAAAATCTAAGGGGCCTCGGACTACCATAAGATCCATACAGATAGTTTTATCTTCCAAGGTAATAGGAAACTTAGGAAGGATCCCTAAAGGTTCACTAATGGTTATGTTAAAAGCTGAAATATTCTGTGTAACAGGCACAAGCTGAGGGGAACCCAAAGCTTTCCAAGCAGTTGAGGATAAAATACTAACATAATCACCTTCATCTACATTTGTGCGATGCACATTCTTACCACAAACCTTCACAATGATTTGGAAATGGATGGAGGAAGGAAGCCGAGGTTCTGTCAGTTTATTCCAATCAAAGGAAAAGACCTCTATACTTGGAGGGGATTCTGTAGAAACAGGTGTAATGCCCCCTGATGTAGAAGAATCTGATGTAACAAGAAGAACCTAAGTGGTATGAATTTCACTCTCTTCAAGCAGAGTGGGATCGACCGAATGTGAAATCATGTCAACCACTTGATCAACTAATGGATCATCAACCTTAGTGATATGATTTTCACTCTTCAAAGGAAGAGTGGATTGACTGTACTTGGAATTAGATCAATCACTTCGTCAGTTGAAGGTAGTTTGGGAGAAAGTTTACGGTAACCAGTTGGAAGTTTTTGTTGTGGAACAGTAAGGTTTTCCAACAATTTTGGGGCTTCATCCATGTGAGGGAAAATGTAAGTTTGATGATTCCCTTTGCATAACCTACAAGGAATCCTAAATTTACCCTTTTTTTGCAGGAACCTGACAATCACTGGTTGATGGATCAACGGTAAGTTGATATGATTTTTCTGACCATACTTCCAAAACCTTCGGAATACTAGGACAATTGATAAGGAAGTGGTCACCCTTACAAAGCTTGCAATGTTATTGGGGTTTACGATGCATGTTGGAGGTTTCCTCAACACTACTAACACTTACAGCTATGGTTGGTTGGTTGACTTCTTTCTTATCTTGCTTCTTCTTCTTCTTCCCTTTCTTCTTCTTATTAGCCACCTAGTTACTAGCATCAAGGCTTTTACCAAGCGAAGAGGAATAAAGGGAGGAAGACGTGTTTGGCGAAGAAGGTAAAGGGTCAACATGAGGTTGGTGATGTTGAGATGGTGAACTCTGTTGAGGTGAAGCATCCGGTTGAGGTGGAACAATTGGACTATTCGAGGCCAACGAAGTTGAAAATAACCATAATGGTAAACCTATTGTAAATACAGGTAATGGCAATGTAGCCATATAAGGAGGACCAATATCTCGAAAGCAAGGAAAAGTACTAGGATTATCATTAAGAGGGGTTCCTTGGTTGGTAAATTCCGGAACATTTGCCATTAGATTCAAATTTAGTGAATTTTATTAACAATTTAAAAACAAAAAAAATTCAAATTCATGGTCCACAATTCACATCTAACAATTGAAATTCACCATTCACACCTAAGGTCTCTAAAAAGTAAAAAAAATCAAACGAACACGTGCTATCAAATCTAGGAGTCAAACCACACATAAAAATTATGTTTCCACAATAAAAACACTAGTTGGTGATGAAATCCAACGTCGTAGAAATTAATGTGGAAAATTGGCGGTTGGAACAGTTACCCTGATGACCTGCTTAATGAAACAAACCGGGGAAAGTACCTCCACTATACAATCTCGAAGTGAAGTGTACCCTCCGGAAAGTCCAAGTGATTTTAGTTAACGTCTGCTCCAGGTATAGTGGGACCTTCCCTCCACCGTCACCTTGGGAAAAATCCTAAAGATTATGGCCACTAAGGTCACCAACTGAGACAAATTCACCTTGGGGAACAATCTACGATCTGATATACAAGCAATGGCAGAGTATCAAGCTCAATCCCCTTGAAGGCTCCTTGATATAATCCATGGTTTACCAACAAGTGACCCCAGGCTCCTCGACAATGATCTATCCGAGGTTTACCATTTTTAATACGTGCACATATGCTATATTTCCCAATGAGATAGGTACGATTACCTCACTAGTTCTGATATGATCTCGTGCTTGACTCTTTTAATAAGAGCTTCCCAGAGCACAATTGCAACAATTGGAATTTTTCCTTACCGCAAGATGCTACTTGTTTGTTTTAACAGCTTTGGAATGTTATCTACAACCTATTCCAAAACACTAGCCTAAGCTAGATTGGTGGAAAGAGCCCTAGAAAATGTAAAAATTTCTAGATGAATTTTATTAAGCGCTGTGTTATTTGGTTGTTTTTACTCAAAGGGTAAATGGATATGAAACCAATGGTGTTATGACCCGATCCAAAACTAAATGAAATCGAATATGATAATGTAATATTTTCAATTTGATGAATCCTAACTAAAGTAAGGCGAGAGTTTCCAATACACTTCCAACAATGCAAAAAATTGATAAATAAGAGAAAATATAACAAAATCTCTAATGCACTAATTTTAGCAAGAAAAAATAATGCAAATCAATTCAAAAAAATATTTTTTTTTAATCTTTTTAAAACAAGCATAAAAACATGTAAATTCAAATCAAAGAAACTGATCTAAATCTACAATTGATTTTTCCAGAATGTAAACTATGCAATTGTAATCTATGCATAATTCACTTGAAAACTATGCAAATGTAATCTATGCACATTTTTCATTCATATTCTGAAAATGAGAATTCTAATTATGAAAATGTGATTTATGCAAGAGAATTCTCAAACAAAAGATGATTCCAATGTAATCTAAAGAACCAATCAAGTGTAAGTAAAGAAAATTGGGTGAGAATTCCAAAGGTCAAAAAATAAAAACACTCAAAGGCGATTAACACTCAGAAAAAATTGTTAAGAGACTAAGACAAACCTCAAGGTAATGACCAAAGGAAATCAAATTAAGAATTTCCCAAAAAAGAGACTCAAAACACCAAATTAACTTAACGGAGACTGATGAGACTATAAAGAAATTCATACATAATATTTTACAACTAAGATAGACTGGGGAAAACACAAAGAATCATGTGATTTGGCTCCTAAAAATAGAAAGTTTATTTTTTCAAAAATTTTCCACAAGTCCGCAGGTTCTAATGGGGAACAGTGCGGTACCGCACTATTCTGAACTAAAAAATGCGGACGCTACCGCACTGTTTTCAAGTGAAAACTGCGGAGGCAAGGAAAAGTACAGAAAAACAAAAAATTCATATTTTCTTTTCAGGGATTCTGATAAGTTATCTACCCAACCCAGTTTTATACTAATCCAAATCAGAAGACTCTTAAAATTCAAACTGAAAATAAAAAGGAAAACTAAGTTATATTCCCCAGTGGAGTCACCATTTTGTTAGATGGACAAATCCCTCTTATAGATAAGAGCGATCTCCCTAGTATCCTAAGGATATCTAGAGATAAACAAACATATGTAGACCATTTTCTCTAGCCTATTTTGCTTAAGAATTACTAATTAACTATGGAGAGATGCTCTTGCCTGAAGTCCAATTCTTATTGATCTTAAATCCATTTGTTCCAGAAGGTATCGATCCAGCATGTAAGATCTGCAATCAAAGACAAGTAAACAAGATCAAAATCATCTGCAAGATATGATAATTCAGAAGCAATAATCTATCTTAGTGATTAAGGAATCCAAGAATTAAATTATTCAAAAGATATATGAACAACTCAATGAGAAAATAGAATCCATTTGTATTAACTTTGAATAAAAGGAAGAAACCTTACAACCTTGACACCTTGATGTTTGTACAAATTCTTCCGGGGTCCCAAACAGTCGTTTTCCTCAGTTTGAAAAGACTCCAACTCTTTGAATTAGGATAATACTATGGCTATGAGTATGTAATCTCTCTCATGCCAATGATGGCAAATGTGGAGAGTATAATTTCTTCAGCAATTCTCTTCTACCAGCTAAGAAGTACCCTTGAGACTAAAACATGGTCTCAATTTATAGCAGAAGGGAGGTAGTTTCAGCTCCAATAAGGAAGGGATAAAGCCCTCTCATCATGGGATTTCAGCTCCAAAAACCAAGGGATAACTCCATTTATGAAGGGATAAAGTTTCATGAATGGAAGGGGTGAAGCTCGACCAAATAGCTCTTCTAGAACGTCCCACCTGGGAGAATATTCGACCAGCTGGGCTTCTAGAACTTACTTTTCTTTTTATTTTACCTTTTACGGGGGTCCATAGTTTTAATGAGCAAAACGTGCAGGACGTGCCGCAGGTTTTATAGCAATAAACCGTGGTACCGTAGGAAATGACTAAGAAAAGTGTAGAGTTATTCTTTTTAGGGTTTTAATGAGCTTTTTCCAAATTTCAAGACTTGATTTAGGAACTTTATGATTTTGGACCTCTAAGGGAGCAATAAAATAGGTAATGATGAACCCATATAGACAGCTAAATGTCATGGTGACAATTTTTAGTCTAACAATAACCTAAGTTTTAAAATTAAACTGTCGCTTCATTTTAATAAAAGCATAAAACATTAAACCTAAGGTACGAAACCTTATAAACATTAATTCGCAGATTTCAAATCTATTTATGCAAAATGATTAATGCATTATCACATCCATTTTTCTAACGGATGACTGGACTTCAAAACATGCAATAGCGCGCTATTGGCTGACACTTTACACGCTGGCAGACTTCAAATTCAATTCAAAATGATTCAATTTCTTATCGCGTCCATCTGAGATTTTGGTGACTGTGCACCGGATCTATGCGATAATATTGCCATTGGTTGATGTCTTTGTGACTTGGCAGATGTGGGCCATTGCCTATCGCAAGGTTTAGGAATTGATGAGGTAGGCTCCGGGAACGTGCGATCGGCACAGGATTGGTTGTGGAGTTAAGACGAGGAATCGGTGGGGACCACTACTATGACGTGGTGTATTCAAATGAAACAAATGCACGGGGTTTTAATGGTTGGTGTTTAGTGTAATGGCACGAGGGTGTAAGGGTTTAAATGCAGGTAGGTGCACCAGATAAGGAGCGGCAGGGTTGCGTGGTTTGACCACGGTTTTTAAATGTAAAACAAGGCTACGACCATATACAAAAATTTGAATTTGCAGGTGATTTAAACCCGGATTGAGTGCACAATGGAGTGCAAATTTAAATGAAATAAAACTGCTATTGTTGCTGCATCCTTCTCCCATCAAAAATTTAAGTCTGGAGTTGGAATTAATTTCCAACACTCTCATTGAAGGTAAATTTACTATTAGTAAAAGCAAAATTATTTGTTTTTATGTATCATATTAAAATATTTCTAATATTGACCTTGGTGCATGAAAGGATTTCGTTTCTTTTCCACTGGTCTGCCTCCTTTGACAACACCACCTTATTTCCTCCTAAATTTATCAGGATAGATGACAACACCGACGATCAACCCTAAAGTGATGATTAGAATTCCATCGAGTATTGTTCCTGTGACAACCTCCAAGTTATTATTGTTTGAATTCTTCAAAGTAAATTTCCTCTTCTCCATACGTAGGTAGGGGTTTCCCCAATAACTGCAATAGATCAAAGAGAAATTTTTCAGGAGAGGCCTACTCTAAGGTTACTTATAACTTTCAGTTGAATCATAATTATTATCCGTCATATTTTTTATTATAAAAAATATGAAAAAGAAATTATGAACCTCGAAATCCTAATATGTGGTTTGCATCAAAACACAATGAAAATAAAATAGAGCATCGGTACTTGAGCTTCAACGAAAAATTGTGGAGAAACTGGGCAAGAATTACACCTCTGAAAATATTGTTCTCGATATTTCTGTGACAATAAATTCAAAAAAATTGCAGTAAGAAAACTATTAGTTAATTTTATTTAACCTTGAACAAGAACTTGAAAATATATAAATTGAAAAGGGAGAAGATAGGAATATGTACAACTCTTTAAGGTTCTTCAGTTCAGATAACCATGTTGGAACAGTACCGTTCAGTTTTTTTTTTGTAAATATCTGGCATAATAACCGAAATAAACTTTACATTTTTGAAAATGCATAGGTTGAGACTTAAAATCAACAAAATAGAAATTTCGTATCGAAAAGAAACTTCGAGTCTCTCCATCATTGTTAAATTGGAGAAATCTGGTAAGGATCCCATCAAGTGATTATTGTCAAGTGACCTGCCAATTTAAACATGAAAGAGTGAATGTTCCAGAGATGATTATTAACTGATATAATTGTTGTAAATTAATCTCAACCACCGCAGCAAATGAACTGGAAGCAGCCATACCTCAGTTAATGTTTTGCAGGTTGTGGATTGCGTGTGCAGAGAAGGACAAGTCCTGAGCAAAGGACAATTACCCATTCCGCAACAGATTAAATAAATCAAAGTCAAATAGAAGTTAATACATGGTTATTAAATGAGCATGGGAAAATATTTAATCTACAAGTTATGTTTAGTTCACGCAAGTTCTATAATGTCCAATAAATGATGTCCGCCCATACTTTGTATTAAATTTGGTTTGTCATGTATTAGATATAATGTGTTTAGATTTTACATGAAAAGAGTGAGAAAATTATAGAGAGTGTTGTGTAATGTGGCGGATGTAAGTATGAAAAGACAAGTGGAGAAAATCATGGAGCGAATTTTGGTGGGTGTGTGAAAACAGTTTTTACTGTGTGTTACTCCGCAACCCTGGTGAATGTAAATCCATGTAAGAAGTCTTGTTTTACTTGTGAAGGAACCTCCATATGTTAATGTATTTCATGTGTTGAAGTTTTTATATAAAGTTTGGTTAGTTGTGACATAGTTCTGGAATTTTCACGCAACACTCTATTTTACTCTGTTTCACTGTGAGTAAAATTAGTTGATTATATTTGCTTCTCTCTATAGTTTCAATTTTAATCTCCGCCACTCTGTATTGAAAAGGGGATTCATATGATTTGATTTCCGCAACTGTATGGTATGGATTAAGTGAATTCCGCAACTCTGTGTAAACTTCAGTAAATGTGCTGCCTTGGTTAAAGTAATTTCCCTAACTCTGTGTGAACTCTGTGTGTTGAGGGAAAATCATTATTCACCTGTTATCTTTGAAAATTCTAAGATGGTATTGTGTGTTGAGGGAAAATCATTATTCACCTGTTGTCTTTGAAAATTCTAAGATGGTATCAGAGAGGGTTTAAAATCTCAGTAAAATACAGTGTTTTTACTGAGGAGTTAAAAGGAGTTCTGAAATTTTTTGTGGAACGTATTCTCCAGCAGTGAGAAAGTTTTCACGCAGTAAGAAAATTTTTACACAGTGAGAAAGTTATTTACACAGTAAAAATGGCAGCAACAAGCACAAACTTGACTAATCCACAAATACCACAACTTAATGGAAAAAATTATGATTATTGGGCCATTACGATAACAGCCCTGTTTTCTTCACAAGATATATGGGAGCTGCTGGAACAAGGTTTCCAAGAACCAACAGATGTAGCAGCATTGGTTGCTTTGACAGCAACAAAAAGATATGTGTCGAGAGATAACAAGGAGAAGGATAGCAAATCCCTCTTCTATCTCTTTCAAGAAATGCACGAGAGTATATTCCCGAGGACTGCAACAGCAACAAGGTCTAAGGAGGCGTGGGATATTCTCAAGACAACCTATCAAGGCATGGAGAAGGTGAAGATAGCAAAGCTACAAATGTTGAGGAGAGACTTTGAAACTCTCTGTATGAAAGAGTCTGATAACATAGACTCATTCTTCACACATGTGATTGGGTTGGCTACCCAGATAAGGTCTCATGGAGAGACACTTGAGGAAAGAAGAATAATGGAGAAAATCTTGAGAAGTTTTCCCTCAAGATTTGATGCTATAGTAGTGGCAATAGAAGAGACAAAGGATCTCTCAATATTTTCAGTGGATGAGCTTTGTGCATCCTTGATGTCTCATGAACATAGACTGAACATAATAGTGAACTCATCATTGTAGCATGCATTCAAGACACATATGTCTTTTGGTCAAGGTAGAGGTTGAGGAAGATCAAACTACCAAGGAAGAGGAAGAAGCCCACATAGAGGTGGAAGAAGCAGCCTTGCAAGCACAAGTGTAAGGGCTGCAATCATAATTAAAGTGAAGGCTCAAGTCAACACCAAGCACAAGGACAAAGGTATGACAAATCCCAAGTCCAATGTCATTATTGTAAAAAGCATGGACATTATTCCAATGAATGTAGAAAGAAACAAAATGACTTGAATAATAGGCAAAATGAAAATTTTGCAAAAGAAGATAAGAACCAGAGTAATGTTCTTCTAACATGTAATGTAGCACAAGAAAAACAAGATGACCTATGTTTTTCAGACTCGGGTTGTAGTAACCACATGACTGGAAACATAGCAATGTTTGCCAATCTTGATGAGAATGTGAAGTCTGAAATGACAACAGGGACTGATAGAAAAGTATCTATCATGGGAAAAGGAAGAGTGTCAATATTGACAAGGAAGAGAGAAAAGAAATTTGTACCAGATGTATATTATGTACCTGGCCAGAAATGTAACCTTCTAAGCATTGGACAACTTGTGAACAAAGGCTACAATGTATTTTTTAAGAATGATGTGTGTACTATAATGGACATGCCTCCAAGTAAAAGAGTCATTGCAGAAGTGCACATGACAAAGAATAGGATGTATTAATCATACAAATCTAACTATTCACACCCTGCTTTAACAAAGCTGAAGTCTACTTGTGTTACAGCAGAAGCAATTCCCCTATTGCAGTCTTTCATTAAAAGAATCCTAGGAAAAGATAATGAAAGGAAATCACCCTGCAGGAAAGGAAACCAATCAACCATAACAGGGAATAGGACCCTATTCCTCCAAACAGGAACTTCAACACTTGTTGCCTGACACTAATCACACTGTAGAAAAGATCAATCCAAGAAAACAGGACCCTATTCCCATGAACAGGGACCTTCAGCACCTGTCTCCTGATACTAATCACACTGCAGGAAAAAGAGAGTCAACTTATGGGGAACAGGACCCTATTCCTTTGCACAGGAATCTTTAGCACCTGTTTCCCGGCATCAATCATACATTCAAACAGATAACAGAAAAAGATCTCTTGGCTTCTTTAAGAATGAAAGTTACCAAACTCATGCAGCGTTAAAGAAAACAGAGTGCTTAAAGAACTACAGAACTATGCAAATGATGATTCAGTAAACATAGTTAAATTAAGGTGCAAATATCATAAAGAAATTCAACAAACTACAGGAGCAATCGGGTGAATCTTGTGATGAAGGCGGGCCCTTTCCTTCTCACAAGATTCCCCAGGGGAAAGAGTTAAATTGAAGCGCTCAAAAGAAACCTTTATTCATCTGTCAAAAAGGAATGATACATTACAACGGAGTCTTGCTCCTTTCTGCTCAAAATAATGTTTCTCCTGTAGTCTCTAACTCTCCTTCTAATGATGATGTCTCATCTTTTTAAAGAGGAGACATCTATTATAGTTACATCAGAGCAAATCTATATTTATCCAAATCTTTTCTTCTATCTTAAAACAGGGTCCTTCTATTCTTCCATAGAAAAATATTGTTACAACAGATACAGAAAAAGTACTGGCTTCAGAACAATCCGTATAACAACTTTATTGCTTGTCTTCATCTTGTTGCCATTGTTCCCAAAATACTCTTTCAAAATCGCAAATCACGAGTAGTGACGGAATTTACGTGCCCGCTGACTGTTTCAGCAACGGAGTCGATTGTTTCAGCAACGGAGTCCACTGTTTTAGCAACGGTCGTTTGTTTCAGCACAACACGTTCCTTATCATAAATTATCTGCGATATTTTAGACTTGTGTTAGCAACAATCTACCTTCGATTAATGATGAAATATAAGAGTAATGTGGAATTATATGTAAACAGATTAAATATATAGTAAAGAGAAGGATTTCATATACCTTTGGATAAAATGGATGAAAATGATAGTGGAACCCTTTTTAAATATAGTTATAAAGGGTAAGGTGGTGTCAACATGTATGGTAAAAATGGTACATTGTGAGGTCCTAACATCCCCGCCAGCTGAAAGGGTTGCATGTCCTCAGGAAACTTTTAGTCCGAGTCAGAGTCTGAGTACTGACTCTTTGCATGCAAGTTGCTCAAGCAGTAACTGTGGAAGGTGGCTTCTGTCGAAGCTCGGAATCCCTGGTTGTTCTGCAATTTCTGCCATGCTACTGCCTCGTCCCTGTTAGCCAATTTGTAGTGAAACTGGTATCGTTCTGCCGGCATCCATAAGATCGGGAAGTGAAAATGATAACCAATCCAGTTCTCGGCACATTGTTGAATGCATCTGATGTAGTTTGGTACCCTGGATAGTGCAGTTTGAAGATTATCAGGGCTAAAAGGGTTATACTCTTGTCTTTCCTTACATGACTGTTGCCAGAACATGGTGTTGGCCTTCAAGGCAGCAGTTTCCTTGACTCTGATTAACTGATGACACTTTATAAGTGTTGAGGCTTGCAGTTGTTGTATGTAGCGTCGCATTCCTGGCTTCTACAAAAATCGGTGATATTCTGCTACAAAAATGGCCAGATTTGAAGGTTCCGATCTTATCCAAAGGAGGCGATTATCCTCATTATGCCTACTTGCAATAAAAGTAGTTTGCCATGTGATTTGATTGGCAAGAAATGAAACAAATGCCCTAATTTGTACATCACCAACAATTGGAGTGAGATTGACCTGTCTATTTTCAGGCATAGCCTCATTATGAAGATAAAGTTCACATAACAAATGTTGGTCACTAGCGGGGGCCTCAGAAAATGTTTTGACAAATTGTTCCGCTGTGAGCAACTCATGAGGTCTCCCATCCTTAATTGCCTTCAATTGAAAATAAACAAGACGTTCAGAAAGGAACAGAGAATAATTCAAGGAGGGTTTCCTGGTGGCTAACAATTTTTGTACTAATGAAAACATCAAAACCAGTCTATCTTTTAATTCCTTGATTTCTTTCTTAGAATCCTTGAGCTGTTGCAGTGTTTGCACCCAATTATCCCAGTTGGCATACATCTGATTCTGCCAGGCCAACTTATGCTGTTGTAATATTTTATCTTGATCCACAGCATACTGCTTCTTCCAGTTATTCATTATTTCCAATTGTTTCCATGGTGGAGTCTGTGTCCCGGCATTGTAAGTACTGGGTTGGGGCATCGTCTGAGTAGCTGAGATGACTAACACAGGGCAGGATATCTGTGGCTTGGTTTCTTTTTCCATACTTTTTGAGGGTCCTACTGGTTCTTGTGTGACAGTAGGGCGTTCTTCTTTGATTGCAACTGATGTGGATGCCTCAGGCACTGGGATTTTGACTATTTTGTATCCTGCCTGTTGGTAAATGTTTCCACATTCATGGCACATGTATTCTTTACATGGGTCATTCTTTTGTGCTGATGCTGTATGTGCCAACATGTAGAGATTTAATTCTCTATCAAAGGCTTCCCTTGCCATTACCAACTCTTTTTTATAGGCCTATAGTTATGACTTCAAAAACTCATTTTCATCCAATAAAGATGCCATAGTGGGTGAACCCTGTGTGTTGGTTGATTTTGCTGGAGTTGACTGCTGATCCACAGCTGTAGCTGGTTCTTGTGTTTCAGCTACAGTTGGTTTCCTTGTATTATCATGCTTGGTGTATGATTTTTTCACCTCAGTAGCTGGTTCTTGTGTTTCAACTTCTGAGTGAGTAACTGGTTCTTGTGGAGCAGTTACTGTTTGAGTAGTAAACGATGTCATATTACCCCAGGCATCTGGTTCTTGTGGAGCAGTGCCGCAGGACGAGACGGGTAATGGTTGGGGAATTTGGAATGGTGATGAGGATTGAAGTTCTAACAGGATAGTCACAGGTTCAGGGGAAATGGGAGTGACTCCAGTTTCAACAGTCATTTTCATTTTCCTCCTAGGTAGGAAAGCAGAAAAGTCAGTGACTTTCCTTTTCTTTTTAGGAGAAGATTCTTTTCTAGGGGAAGGGCTTTCGGAAGAGGTGACAGCTTGGGATGTCGTCCTTGTTTGCCTTTTTGAGACAGAGACTTTTGGGGTTTGTCTCTTCCTTTTATGAGTAAGGGGAGAAGGGGGTGTTTTAGCTTGAGAGTCATCACTAGAGATGTGGACAGTGGGAAGGGGTGACTCTGCTAAATGGGATGAACTTGGGGGTAGGTCAACTGGTTCTGAGGATGGGATCAACGGGGGGTCAGGGATATCTTCCAGTTGCCTTTCATAAGAACTTTCGGGAGTTTCTTGGGGACTTTCGGCTTGTTGGAGAAGGAGGAGTGGATTATTCAGAGGGGGATTTTGCTGAGCAAAACCCCTCTGAATTAATAATTGACATAAGCGATGATGGGTAAGGGATAGTGATGGGAATTTTACCCGTCTACAGTAATATGACATGTTTTTAATACATCCAAGCAGATAATAAGGAATATTAACTAATCGACCATGCTGCAAATGATTCATTAAAACAAAGTCGTGTTGATAAACTACCTGGTAACGCCCCTCGCAAGTCAAATAGTGCTTGATGAATTCAGCTACTGTTGGCCATGGGCGAGGTAATGAATGCAGACTTATACTGCGGCCTTTATTCTCAACCTGTTCCTCTGGAAGAAGGAAGTCCTGCTGTGCATTTAAAATGACTTGTTTCCTGCTAAACCAGCGAACACCTGTCACTGGCAACCCTGAAACTTGTGCTATATCTTCCTCTGTGACCGAAATTCGGACCCCTTGGACCACGGAGTAATCTTCCTGAAAATTCTGCGCAAACTCTAAAACTTGCTGAGGATCAAATTCTCCTAACCTTTCGAAGTATGTTATCCATCCTGCCTGCTGAAAAATTTGGTAGGCCTCCGGGAATAATTCAAGAAGAGTTATCGAGCCAGGCTCATGTCTGATAGCTGAACCTCCCATAGCTACTAACTTGAGTCACATGCAGAGGCGCAGAGAAGAGAAACACAGGCTTTGATCAAGCTAATCATTGCAACAGAGGATATGGAGTCTCAATGACGGCGGAAATAATGGATATGAAGAGTGACGGTGGATTGGATGGTGTGGAATGATGATTCAGTTTTCAAAATTCCCCCCTTATGTATGATGAAATGATGTTTAAGTGTGCGGGGATTGTAATCATTATGAGCAAGATCCTCTCTTTAAAATATTATTTAACTGTATTACATAAAAAACCACATACCTTATATTTTTACCTTTGTTTTTATAATTCGAAGTATAGAGTGCTTCATAATGACTTGATACTGATGGAAGAATCTTTAAATTTCTCTGGAATGTAGAAATAGGAGCATATCAGGATCTGCTCAATACTGAATAACATTCACCCAAGGGATCTGAAGAATAAAAGTGGAGAATTGAAAAACTTGTGTAGCAGAGGAAAGAAATGGTGTTTTAATGATGAAAAGATGAATGACAAGTTGCTGAAAGTGGTGTTTCAACAATGGAAAAATGAATGACATGTTGCTGAAAGTGGTGTTTCAGCAAAGGGAAAAAAATAAGGAGAATGGGATGTAATGATTTGGGTTTAAGAAAAGTGGGAGAAGTACTTTCTAAGGGATAATTTCATCAGTAAGGAACAAGAAATACTAGCTGAAAGATGATATTTCAGGAATAGGGAGAAGTGGGGGAAAAAAAAAATGGAAAAAGGGAAAGATGGAGAGATGGGATAAGTAATAAAAGGGATATTGCTAGGAAATGGGTTGAAATGAAGGGAACAAAGCTTCTGTGATTGAAGCTTCAGATCTTCTTGTGATGAATCTGTCCTCCTTAATGAGTTCTTCCATAATATGCAAAATTCAATTGTAACATGCCAACCCTTGACAGGGATTATTAGTTTTTAATCTAATCTAATGCTAGAAATACAGTGCAGAAAATTAAATGCTGTGAGGAGCAGAAGACTCCCCTAGAAAAAGATAATGTGTATCAGTCATGCAAGCAGCCTTGAAATCTTCTTTAGAAACAGGGTGCTGGTACAAACAAAGCCTATGACCATTTACTAGTAGAGGTGTTTTAGAATCATCAATTGTTAAAAGTCTTACTGTTCCATTAGGAAAAACAATATCTACTTCATATGGTCCAAGCCATCGTGTACGTAGCTTACCCTGAAAATTTTCAAACCGAGAGTCATACAATAAGGCCCAATTACCTTTTTGGAACTGCTTGTGTTTGATGATTTTATCATGCCATTTCATTCTTTGTTGTTGAATCATGGTTGTTTGGTGAATGGCATCTAATCTCTTTTCATCCAATTCAAAAAGCTGCTGCAACCTAGCTGTCTACACATCAGTCAAATCAAGGTTAACAGATAAAGCAGTTCTTAAAGTTTTAATTTCAAATTTCACAGGAAAAACAACATTTTTACCATAAACCAATTCATAGGGAGAAAAACCTGTAGTATTTCTCCAGGTAGTTCTGTAAGCCCATAGTGCTTCAGGGAGCCTTTGAGACCAATCCTTCTGGTTATCCTTCACTGTTTTGGTTAGAATGGCTTCTAATACTTTATTTGTGCTTTCCACCTAGCCATTGGCCTGGGGGTGGTATGGTGTAGTCATTCTATGATGAATATGATATTTCTGAAGGGTAGATTTAAAACCATGAGAATTGAATGGAGGTCCTCCATCTATAACTAGCTCTCTAGGAATTCCAAATCTAGTGAAGATCTCTTCAAATAAGAAAGCTAGGACAACTTCTTCATTGGCTCTAATAAGTGCCTTGGCCTCCACCCATTTAGTCATATAGTCTGTAGAGACTAATATATAAGTTCTTTGATTGGATGCAGGATTAATGGGTTCTATGAAATCCGAGGCCCATCTTTCAAATGGTTCGGATACTACCTGGGGGTTTAATGGTATTTGATCTCTATGATTGGGTTGACCCATTCGCTGACAGCTGTCACAAGCCCTCACATATTTCTTTGCATCCTTAAACAATGAGGGCCAATAGTAACCCATCCTCAAAATTTTGTGTGTTGTTCTTTTATCAGCAAAATGCCCTCCGCAGGGGCCATCATGACAAGCTTTTAGTATGTCGTACACTTCATCCTCCCTAATGCATCTTCGGATTTCCTGATCAAGCCCTGTGTAGAAAAGACACCCACTTATCCAGCTATACCTGGCACTTTGTTGAAAAATTCTTCTCTTTTCTCTGTATGACAGGTGTGATGGTAATTTTCCTGCAACCAAATAATTGGCAATATCTGCATACCACGGAGAGTGAGCAGAGACTGCAAATAAATACTCATCAGGAAAGGAATCATCTACTAGAATATTATTATCAGTTTTTAACCGTGAAAGGAAATCAGCCACCACATTTTCCTTACCAGGCCGATCTACAATTGTAATATCAAATTCGTGCAGTAACAATAACCATCTGGTAACTCGAGCATTTGTGACGGATTTTTTCATTAAATATTTAATAGCTGAGTGATCAGTGTGGACAAAAGTAGAATAAACAGTGATATAATGTCGAAATTTATTAATGGCATAAATTACTGCAAGAAACTCTTTTTTGGTAACTGTATAATTAAGCTCAGCAGGGGTCATGTTCTTACTGATAAAATAGATAGCATAAGGAAGATGATTTTCCTCTTGTCCCAAGACAGCTCCAATTGCAGTGTCTGAAGCATCAGAAGATATATGAAAGGGGAGGGCCCAATCAGGTCCCCTCAAAATAGGAGCGATAGATAACTGATGCTTGAGTTCTACAAAGGCTTTCTGACAAAGATTAGTCCACTTAAATTCAACATTTTTCATAAGCAACACAAATAATGGAGAAGCTATCTTAGAAAAATCTTTAATAAATCTTCTGTAGTATCCAGCATGTCCAAGAAAACTTCTTACATCAGTTTGTGTTTTAGGAACAGGAAGATTCTGAATGACCTGTATTTTGGATGGGTCTACCTGAATGCCTTGAGATGAAATAAAATGTCCAAGAACTACTCCTTCACTCATCATCATATGACATTTTTCAGTACTTAGGGAGAGGTGAGCTTGTATACAACGTTTAAGTACCTTCTCAAGATTTTGTAATGCATCTTCAAAAGACGTACCATAAGGAGTAAAATCATCCATAAATATTTCCATAGAGTCATTCAGCATATCAGAAAAGATTCCTATAACAGCCCTCTGAAAAGTTGCTGGCGCGTTACATAGTCCAAATGGAAGAACTCTATAAGCAAAAGTTCCCCAAGGACTAGTGAAAGTGGTCTTGTCCTGGTCTTGGGGTGCAATTCTAATTTGGTTATACCCACTGAATCCATCTAGAAAAGAAAATAATTTCTTCCCTGACAGACTATCCAACACCTGATCAATGAAAGGTAAAGGGAAGTGATCCTTTTGAGTAGCTTTGTTTAAGGCTCTGTAATCAACACACACTCTCCATTTCCCGTTTTTCTTAGGGACTATTACCAATGGGGAAACCCATTCACTGTCAGATATGGGGTATATAAATCCTGCATTGAGCAATTTCTGAAGTTCTTCTTTAACAATTTCTCTTAAATTAGGGTTCATTCATCTTTGGGGTTGACAGACTGGTCGGCATCCTTCTTTAATATAAATTCGGTGAGTACATAATTCAGAAGAGATTCCTTTCATATCCGTGTAATCCCATGCAAATGCTTCCTTATTTTCTCGTAATAACTTCATTAACTACTGTGTTTCAGCAACTGTTAGATCAGGATTTATGTTTAATGTCTTGCCAGGTTCGATTTCGACTGTTGTGCTTTTAGATGCGATGGTGGTTAATGTCTGAGATAAATCTTCAGATTCAATCTTTTCTTGGGTATCTGTTTCAAAAATTGCAGTCAATTGATTGTGTGTTTCAGCAATTACAGAGGAAGGTTCACAAATAAAATTATTAATTATTTCATCCTCTGTATTGTCTTTAAGAGTTAAGGCTTGTCCGATAGTTAAAATGGGCTTAATAGCATTATCATCATAATCCATCCACATAGAATCTTCATTATTAATTATGGGTGTAGCATGAGGATAAAGAGTAAGCTGTTTGGTTTCATAACCATTAGAAATTGTCATTGAACCAGATCTGCAACTGATAAAGGCATCGGCTGTGGCCAGCCATGGCCTCCCCAGAATTAAAGGATGTCCCCCCAGCTTTGTTTTAGTTTGTAATATGACAAAATCAGCTGGGTAATTCCAGGATTCAACTGAGATAACTAGATCTTCAACAACTCCTTCTGGTTTAATTGTAGAACGGTCAGCTAACTCTAGGATAGTTGGTGTATCTCTGATTGTGTTATTCAGCTGTAACAACTGTGAAGTTTCAAGAGTCATAATGTTTATTGCAGCACCTAGATCTACCAGAACTTGAGGAATCATTGTTTTACCAATTTGAACTGTCACAGTAGGATGGTCGGGGTCACCATATTTCACAGGAGGGGTTTTTCCAGACATTAATGCAGATAAGTCACCCATCGCATGAACTGTAAGGGGATCTTTAGTTTTCCTACCAGGTTTCTTAACACAAATGTCCCTTATGGTTCTGGCATAAATTGGTACATCTCTCAGTGCCTGTAAAAGTGGAATTTTAACATACAAATTTTGCAATTCCCCTAAAATATTAAAAGTAGGTGTTTCAGGCGTTTTAGTTAAAACTAAATGCTCGGGGAATGGTGGTTCTGTTATTTCAATACCCTTGTTAGAGGGTGGTTGTGCTTTTTTATGTTTCTCAGTTTCATATTTATCAGAATCAGAAGAGGTTATATCATCGATGATAGGTTCTACTATTTTCCCGGATCTCAAATGAATATCATTACATTGCATAGTAGGAAATGTAGGCTGATTCTGAATATCAATGACTTGCACAACTTTATTATTGGGGTTAGGATTTGGTTGCACAGGTAGCTGGGGTCTCATTTGATTATTTGGTGGAGCATTTGATGGTAGAGGAAGTGGTTGTTGAAATTGAGGAAATTGATTTGGATACGGGAGTTGTTGGCTTCTCCAATTTGAATTCCAAGGATTAAAAGAAGATGGCTATTGTGGGGGCCAAGGAGTCCACATTGTAGAATCAACAAAGGGAGGGTTTGATTGTTGCATGGGTGGGAAGTTCATCTGATTAAAGGGTGGGTATTGCATTTGATTAAAGGGAGGGTAATTTGTCTGACTGAAAGCAGAATAATTATTCCAACGATTAAATGGCATACTAGAATTCATACCTTGTCCTCTTGGTTGCCATTGTCTTCTTTGTGTTAGCAGGTAAACTGCTTCAGCTTCTTCTTCCGTTGGCTGCAGTGCTGCCTTTATTCCTGGTAGAGAGGGACATTGTTGTGTTTCATGATCTTTCTCACAAAGGGTGCAGATTGGTATTTTGTCCAATGGGCATTCCCTTAGTGGATGTTTGTCTCTGCATTTAGGGCAAAAGACAGCCAAAGCTGCTTCTGCTTCAGCCTGCTTCTTTTTAACCTGCAAGGTGTCAATTTGTGAAGCGAAAGAACTTAACATTTCAGTTTTAAATTCTTCAAGTAAATTACCTATTTCAGCTCTTGTTGCTCCCCCACTGGCTGATTTCTGAACTCTTGAATAGGTGGGATCTCTGTTACTTACTCTGTTCCTTGCAGCTCCTCTTGAACATCTTTTACAGAGTTCAACAATCTCATCATATGATTCTTTAGATATATCTCCCTTGCCAAGCATGTTTAACATGTCTAAACAATCATCCCTTAATCCTCTAAGTAATATTGTTTTGCGAATTTCTTTACTTATATTCGGATGATCAGATCTCTGCAGATTATACTGCAGCCTTTCCACATAGTCCTCCAGATTCTCGTCCGGCTTTTGTGCCATGTTGAATAGTTCGTCCCTATTTTCTCTCGTCCGATAATAGTCTTGATATTTAAGCAGAAATTTATGTTTCATCTGTTCCCATGTTGTGATTACCTGACTTCCAAGGCTCATGAGCCATCTTAAAGCATTTCATTTTAAGGTTGCTGGAAATAGTTTCAACTTTTGAGCATTAGTAACATAATCATAACTTCTGCATAATATATCAAATTCAAAAAGAAATTCATCCGAATCTTCAGAGGATAAACCATGGAAGTTGAGTAAAGCTGACAATGGAATATTCTTCATAGGAGTTGTTCCTCTAGGGAGATCACTGATAGGAAATCCCAAGGTAGCGAGAGAATTTTCATCCCTTCCTTCTCCTTCAGGATCTACATGTCCTCCACCAAAGAATTCTTCGTTGTTTCCTTCCATTGGCTGTTCTCCTACTGCACTTGCTCGATCCTCAAGATCTTCTACTGGCTCCTCAATGTTTTCCACTGGTCGTCCAACACTCTCTATTAGTTCCTCAACGTGCTCTGCTGATTTTCTAGTACTTTCTTCTGACTCTCCAGCACTGATTGTTGGTCCTTTAATATCCGTTACCGGCTCCTCTATGTTTTCAGGGCCCACGACTTCCTCTGTTTTGTAATCCGATTGAGGGGAGTGCTAAAGTTTTGGTTTTCAAGAACTTAATCTCTATGATGATTTAGCCTTTGATACAATCTCGTCAATGAAAGTCTTTCTTCCTCCCCTTCCTTTGCCCTCGCCACCTATAGGATTAGTTTTCTTTTGGGTTCCGCGTCCTCTCATACAATCTGTACATCTAGAAAGAAAATATTAATGCTTTTGAAATCTATAATTTCCTTCCCCAGCAACGGCGCCAAAATGTTGGTCGCTTTAATTGTTTTATCAATTCAAGCTCCACATAAATTGTCAACCCGGGAAGGTCTGTTTATTCCAAAGACAATCACGCACTGGATATGATCAATTCCAAAAGAAAGATAATGTTGTAGTAAAAATCACACAATTATCAATCATACAAATCTAACTGTTCACACCCTACTTTAACAAAGCTAAAGTCTACTTGTGTTATAGTAGAAGCAATTCCTCTATTGCAGTCTTTCATTAAAAGAATCCTAGGAAAAGATAATGAAAGGAAATCACCCTGCAGGAAAGGAAACCAATCAACTATAACAGGGAACAGGACCCTATTCCTCCAAATAGGAACTTCAACACCTGTTGCCTGATGCTAATCACAATGTAGAAAAGATAAATTCAAGAAAACAGGACCCTATTCCCATGAACAGGAACCTTCAGCACCTGTCTCCTGATACTAATCACATTGCAGGAAAAAGAGAGTCAACCAATGGGGAATAGGACCCTATTCCTTTGCACAGGAATCTTCAGCACCTGTTTCCCGGCATCAATCATACATTCAAACAGATAACAGAAAAAGATCTCTTGGCTTCTTTAAGAATGAATGTTACCAAACTCATGCAGCGTTAAAGAAAACAGAGTGCTTAAAGAGCTACAGAACTATGCAAATGATGCTTCAGTAAACAAAATTAAATTAAGGTGCAAATATCATAAATAAATTCAACAAACTACAGGAGAAATCGAGTGAATCTTGTGATGAAGGCGGTCCCTTTCCTTCTCACAAGATTCCCCAGGGAAAGAGTTAAGTTGAAGCGCTCAAAAGGAACCTTTATTCATCTGTCAAAAAGGAATGATACATTACAATGGAGTCTAGCTCCTTTCCACTCAAAAACAATGTTCTCCTGTAGTCTCTAACTCCCCTTCTAATGATGATGTCTCCTCTTTTTAAAGAGGAGACATCTATTACAGTTACATCAGAGCAAATCTATATTTATCCAAATCTGTTCTTCTATCTTAAAACAGGATCCTTCTATTCTTCCATAGAAAAATATTGTTACAACAGATACAGAAAAAGTACTGGCTTCAGAACAATCCGTGTAACAACTTTCTTGCTTATCTTCGTCTTGTTGCCATTGTTCCCAAAATACTCTTCCAAAATCGCAAATCACGAGTAGTGACGAGATTTACGTGCCCGCCTATCGTTTCAAGAATCTGAAATGATCACATAACGACCGATTAAGTTTCAAAGATAGCACGTTCTCTGAATGTAATATCCAGGTTTACCTGTGTTAGCAACAATCTACCTTCGATTAATGATGAAATATAAGAGTGCTGTGGAATTATATGTAAATAGATTAAATATAT